>CAUYRH010011690.1:0-14225 GCA_963574655.1 Perodicticus potto | reverse complement strand
GCAAGCAGACAGCCCTCAGAATGGGAGAAAATATTTGCAGGTTATGCCTCCGACAAAGGTTTAATAACCAGAATCCACAGAGAACTCAAACATATTAGCAAGAAAAGAACAAGTGATCCCATCTCAGGATGGGCAAAGGATATGAAGAGAAACTTCTCTAAAGAAGACAGGAGCATGGCCTACAGATACATGAAGAAATGCTCACCATCCTTAATCATCAGAGAAATGCAAATCAAAACTACTTTGAGATATCATCTAACTCCAGTAAGATTAGCCCACATGACAAAATTCCAAAACCAGAGATGTTGGTGTGGATGTGGAGAAAAGGGAACAATTCTACATTGCTGGTGGGAATGCAAACTAATACGTTCCTTTTGGAAAGATGTTTGGAGAATACTCAGAGATCTAAAAATAGACCTGAAATTTGTATCAGACATTTCTATTTCTCAAAGCTCCATCATGGCAGGAAAAATATTTCTTTTTTATTCTCCCCACACCATGCCCATATATCAGCAATTCCTTTCTCGCTCATATTTCTTCCATGAAGTCCAAATCCCTTACGGCCAACATGCTCTGCACCAACTACTCACCCACCCAGGATGGCAAGTGGTTTCTCACCATTGGGATTCCACGGCCGACTGCACGCTGTAGCTCACTGCCATCGTCCAGTGTCACCAGAGAGTATTGTATCACTAGGCTGGGTAAAAGATGAAAACTCACACTTCAAAGTATAGTCTCTCTACTGAATGTGTATTGCTTGCCTACCATCACAAAGGTCAAAACTCATAAATCCAATCAGAGTACATGGGGAAATTTCTATGCATATGTTATGATTCCATTTCTATAAAGTTCACAAAGAGAAATCTAAGGGACTGAATACTTGATGTGGACATGAGGAAGCTCCTGGAGGGCTAACATCCTATTTGTTTATATTATGATTGGTTACACACCTGTATACATTTTTAGACATTCATTATAATGTATGCTTAGGATTTATATATGGTTTTTATATGCATATTGTGTTTAAAAACATGTGGGGAAACTGCGGCCTTCTGATTTTAAGGTGGTTCTTTTTTAAGCACCGAAAAGGCAGCAGGAAAAGTTTCATCATTCTCTGCTGCACCCCTTTTAATGAAAAGATTTGTTATGTAAAATTTGGATTCCATCCAAAGGCTGCACTTAAGGACCAAGAAGGTCGCAAGTTTCTTTGAGGCTGCAGGTTCCCTGCACCTGAATGGCTCATGGACAGCTGTCTTCTCGCTGTGTCCTTGCATGGTGGAAGGAGTGAAGGTCTCTCTGGAGACTCTTTCATTTTTTTTTTTAAATACATGTATTTTATTATTCTTCATTACATTATTCCCCCACCCCCACCCCTCCGTAGTAAGACAGAATTGATTTACAGAAAAGAATACAGAAAACACCAAAGCTCCTGGTAGAGGGAGAGATTTCAAGTGGGGAGAGAGAAGCTCTCTCCATTCCTCTCCCGGTCTTTTTCCGTCTCCTCCTCTAGGCCTCTAGCCTCAGGGTATATATAGGTGTATGGGTTCCTTGGCCAGGAAACAAATGAATACAGTGCCTTCCACCAGGGGCAATCGACCAGCAATTTTTATAAAGCAGTCTATTGCTGATAAACTTCCTCAGCTTTTGTTTATCTGGAATGGTCTTTATTTCTTCTTCATCTTGCAGGGCCATTTTATCTGGTATAGCATTCTTAGTTAATAGACTTTTTCTTTTAGTATTTCAAGTATATTGTGACACTCCTTTCTGTCTTACAATGTTTCTAATCAGAAATTTGCTTATAATCTTATGAACACACCCTAGTAGATGACAAATATTGTTTCTCTGCCTATTTTCAAGATTTATTTTTGTCTTTGAATTTTGTCAATTTGATTATAATGTGTCTCAATTTGTTCTTTGTTACGTTCATCTGACATGGAGTATTTTTAGAGCTTCTTCTTCTTTATTAATTTTTTTTTTTTTGAGACAATCCCCACCTCAGAATGCTATGGCATCATAACTCACAGCAACTTCAGACTCTCGGGCTCAAGTGATTCTCTTGCCTCAGTCTCCCAAGTAGCTGGACTACTCGTACCCACCACAATGCCTGGCTATTTTTTAGAAACAGGCCTTACTCTCGTTCAGGGTGGTCTGGAACTCCTGAGCTCAGGCAATCCACCTGCCTTGGCCTTCCAGAGTGCTAGAATTACAGGCGTGAGCCACCGTGCCCAGCAAGGGCTTCTTGAATTCAGATGTCCTTTTTCTTTCTTGTACAGGTATACCTCACTTAATTATACTTTTATTTATTGCACATTGCAGATAATGCTTTTATTACAAATTGGAGGTATGTGGCAACCCTGTGTTGAACAAGTCTATCAGCACCATTTTTCCAAGAGCATGTGCACACTTTGTGTTTCTGTGTCACATTTTGGTAATTCTTGCAATATTTCAAGTGTTTCATTATTGTTATATCTGTTAAGATGATCAGTTTGATCAGTGATCTTTGATATTACTGTTGTAATTGTTCTAGAGTGCCATAAATTTTGCCCATATAAGACAGCAAACTTAATAAATGTATGTTCTGACTGCTCCACTGAATCAACATTCCTCCCTCTCTCTCCTTTTTCTGGGGTCTCCCCATTCTCTGTGATTAGTGACTTAGGTCATTTAATAATCTTACAGTAGTTTCTAAGTGGTCAGATGAAAAGGAAGTATCACACATCTCTCACGTGAGTTCAAAAGCTAGAAATGAATATGCTTAATGGGGAAGGCATGATGAAGTTAGGGTGAAAGCTAGAACTTTGGTCTCAAAACAGGCATGTTGTGAACACAAAAGAAAAGTTCTTGAAGGAAATTAAAAGTGCCTCTGTAGGCTTGGCACTTGTAGCTCAAACAGCTAAAGTGCCAGCCACATACACCAGAGCTGGCGGGTTCAAATCCAGCCCAGGCCTGCCAAACAACAATGACAACTACAACCAAAAAATAGCCAGGCGTTGTGGCAGGCACCTGTAGTCCCAGCTACTTGGGAGGCTGAGGCAAGAGAATCACTGAAGCCCAGGAGTTGGAGGTTGCTGTGAGTTGTGACACCATGGCGCTCTACCCAGGGCGACAGCTTGAGGCTCTGTCTCAAAAAAAAAAAAAAAAAAGTAAATAAAAAAAAAATAAAAGTGCTACTATAGTGAACACAAGAATGATAATGAAGCAAAGGGATAGTTTTAATGTGTTCTGATAGAAAATCAAACCAGCCACAACATTCCCTTAAACCAAAGCCTAATCCAGAGCAAGGCCCTAACTCTTCAGTTCTTTGAAGGCTGAAAGAGATGAGCTTGCTGCAGAAAATAAATGGAAGCTAGCTGAGGTTGGTTCATGAGGTTTAAGGAAAGAAGCCAGCTCCGTAAAAGTGCAAGGTAAAGCAGCAGGTGCTGATAGAGAAGTTGTAGCAAGTTGTCCAGATGATCTCGTTAAGATCACTGGTGAAGGTGACTACACTAAACAACAGATTTTTAATGCAGACACAACAGCCTTAGACTGTCATAGCTAGAGAGAAGTCAAAGCTTCAGAGGACAGGCTGATTATCTTTTTAGAGCTAATACAGCTGGTGATTTAAAGTTGAAGCTGGTGCTCATTGATCATTCTGAAGGTTCTGGGGCCCTTAATAATTATGCTAACTACTGTTCATGTACTCTATAAATGGAACAGCAAAGCCTGGAGGAGGGCGCATCTTGGCACAGCACAGTTTTCTAAGTATTTTAAGCCTACCATTGAGATGTACTGCTTAAAAAAAAAATTATTTTCAAAATATTACCTGTGGCCTGTGGTCTCTTTGCCTACTTGCCCTGGCACTGGAGCCCTGTTCACTAGAGCCAAAATATCTTGTTCTGTAAGCTTTTATCTGCTATTACTCTGTAAACCTACCTATTTCTCGATAAACTTGGTTTTATACCTGCCTTTAAAAATATATATATTACCTACATATATTTTACTGGTTGTTGACAGTGTACCTGGTCACTCAAGAGTTCAGATGGGAGATATATAAGGAGATTAATGTTTTCGTGCCTAATGCAGCCTGATCAAGGAGTCATTTTGACTTTCAAGTCTTTTTTTTTTTTAAACTGATGTTTATTTTCCTCCAACTTTATTTCCATCTTGTTTAAGAGCTTGTAGAAAAACAGCTTAAGACTACTCAGTGGGTGTACCTACCCATTCAGTGGCCTGAGCAGTGAGAACTGCAGACCGGTCTTCAGTGGCAGGCTGGACACCCCAGTCTTCAGTGGGGAACCGCTGAGTAGGCACAGAGGGCACCTGCTCACCTTCTAACCAGTCTGCAACCTCTGGTTGCGTAGCAGTAAACTCAGGGGCTGGAGCAGTCCATTCACCCTGAAATTCCTCCTTGGTCACAGCTTTCTCAGCAGCAGCCTGCTCTTCCTTTTCAGTCTCTTCAGGATCTCTGTAGAAATAGAGATCTGGCATGACCTCCCACGAATGTTCACCGGAGATAGTGCCACACATGCAGAGAACTTCCCGGGCTAGCATCCACATCAGACCTACTGAGTGAGCTCCCCTGTTGTTGCATGGGATGGCGATGTCCACATAACGCAGAGGAGAATCTGTGTGACACAGAGCAGTGGTAGGCAGGTTAACGTAAGACGCCTCTGTGAGAGGCTGGTGGTCAGCCCTGGGATCAGTAACCACTAAAAGATGAGGCTCCCAGAAGGCTGCCTGGATCTGGTAGGTGAAGGTTCCAGGAGTGAAGCGGCCAGCAATAGGAGTAGCTTCAGTGGCAGCAGCAAACTTCAGCACAGCTCACTGGCCAGTATTCCTGGAGGACATGACACTGACATCAGCAGGGTTTTCAATGGCAACAATGGCCCGAGCTGCCAACAGAAGTTTTTCCCAGGTCCTCTTCAGATGTATGATGTAGATGCCATCACTTCTCCTTTTGTAGATGTCCTGTTCCATTTGGAAGTCAAGGTTGGCGCCACCTAAGTGGGTTCCTGCTGCAAGGAATTTGAGGACATCCTCCTTCATTTACAGGGCATCAAGGGCTCCGGACATTGTGAAAATTTCCCTTTAAGTTACAGTGGGAATCCAGAACAACGCCGTATGGGCCCTCCCTGAACAGCGCGGAAAGGTTCAAGTCTTACTATTTAAGAAATACATTTCGTACAGCTATACCTGTCACAGATAATGATTCCTCTGGTGGATCTGAGCACAGTAAATTGAAAACCTTCTGGAAAGGATTGACCATTCCAGATGTCATTAAGAACATTTGTGATTGATGGGAGGGTGTCAAAACATCAGCAGTAAAAGGAGTTTGAAAGAAGTTGATTTCAACTTCATGGTTGACTTTGAGGGGTTTGAGACTTCATTGGAGGAGTAATAATGCAGGTGTGGGGCAGTGCCTGTAGCTCAGTGGGTAGGGCGCCAGCCACATACACCCAGGCTGGCAGGTTCGAACCCGGCCCAGGCCAGCTAAACAACAGTGACAACTGCAACTAAAAATAGTTGTGGCTACTTGGAAGGCTGAAGCAAGAGAATCACTTAAGCCCAAGAGTTGGAGGTTGCTGTGAGCTGTGATGCCACAGTACTCTGAGGGCAAAATAGTGAGACTCTGTCTCAAAAATAAAATAAAATAAAGTAAGTAAATAAATAAATAATGCAGGTGTGGTGGAGATAACAAGAGTACTAGAATTAGTACTGGACCCTGTAGAGGTGACCAAATTACTGCAATCCCATGATGAAACTGGAATAGACGAGGATTTGCTTCTTATGAATGAACAAAGTAGTTTCTCAAGATGGAATCTCCTCCTGGTAAAGATAGTGTGAACATCTTTGAAATGACAAAAATAAACTTAGTCAATAAAGTAGCATCAAGGTGTGAAAGGATTGACTCTGATTTTGAAAAAAGCTCATTTTACCATGGGTAAAATGCTACGGTATCACATAGTATAGAGAAATCTTTCACGAAAGGAAGACTCAGCTGATATAGTCAACTTCACTTTTGTTTATTTTAAGAATCAGTCACAGCCACTCTGAACTTTTAACAATCACTACTTTGATCAGTTAGCAGCCATCAACATTGAGGCATGACTCTCCACCAGGGAAAAGAATACTTAAGACTCAGATGATCATTAGCATTTTTTAGCAGGAAGGTATTTTTCTAAATTAAAGTATGAACATTTTTTTAGATGTAATATTGTTGCACACTTCACAGACTACAGTACAGTGTAAACATGTCTTTTTATGTACTGGGAAACTTAAAAATCTGTGTGACTTGCTTTATTGCAATATTTGCCTTATTGCAGTAGTGTGCACCTGAACCTGCACCTGTGCACCTGGCTCTGCGGTACGCCTGTATTGGGGAAGTCTCTCTGTTCCATTCTCACTATTTCCTTCTGGAATTTCCATTATATACATATTGGTCTATTTTCTGGCATCTCATAAATTTCTTGGTCTTTTTTCACTTATTCATCCTTTTTCTTTGACTTGATTTCTTTCTTTCTTTTTCTTTCTTTTTTTTTTTTTTTTTGCAGTTTTTGGCCAAGGCTGAGTTAGAACCCACCACCTCTGGTATATTGGGCTGGTGCCCTACTCCTTTGAGCCACAGGCACCACCCTCTTTGACTTGATTTCATGTGACGTGTGTTTGAGTTCACTGATTCTTCTGCTTGATCAAGTCTTCTATGGATCCCTTTTCATGAATTTTTTAATTTAGTTACTATATTCATTAGCCCCGAAATTTCTCTTTGGTTCTTTATTAATGCTTCTTTTGAATTCTCATTTCATTTATGCATCCTTTGATTTCATTTAGTTGTTATTCTGTGTTCTTTTTTATAACACTGAGATTCTTTGATGATTGTCTTGAATTCTTTGACAGCTAATTCATAGCTTTGTTTTTTAAATTTGGTTCCTAGAGATTAATTTTTTTTCCTTTGTTTGGGCCATCTTTCTTTGTTTCTTCAGTAACACCTTGTTATTTTTGCTGTGATTTGTGCATTTGAAAGAACAGCTATGTGTTTCAGTTTTTATGGACTGGCTTTGTACAGGAGAAGACCTTCACGTGTCATTCTGGCAAGGGAGTTTGAGAGTCTCTCCAATCTTTTGTGGGGATGCTGCCTCTTTGGGGCTTGTATATGTTATTTCTCAAGTACAGAAGGTTGCTGATCTCTTTTAGGAGCTGGTAGTCTATTGCTCCCTCTGGTGTCTGTCTGTAGTTTTATAGGATCTCTGATGTTGCAACAAGTGCTTAACTTTCTTTTGTTCTTTGTAGCTCCCAGGCCTTCAAGGTATGCCAGTTCAGTGCTGTATTTCAGGTAAGGAAGAAGTCATTCCCTTGGGCAGTCTTTTGAAAGGGCAGAACGTTAGACACGTTTCTCACTCTTCTCTTTCCTTCCTGACTGAGAAGCCACAAGCTGCATACTTTCTCCCTATCATATGGAGCTGTACCAGCTTTTGTCTGTTGTATTGTAAGTTGCTAGTGCTATACAAGCTGCTGAGCTCTCTTTTGTATGCCTGCTCCAAGTCTGGCAAGACAGGAAGCAGTCCCCTGGGCAGCCCTCTGAAGAGCAGGAATCTTGGATGTACACTCTACTTTTTTCTTTCTCTTTCTACCCCAAGGGCGAAGCTGTGAGTTGGGCTTTTCCTCCCATCACATCACATGATGCTGTGCTGGCTTGAGGAATGGGCTGACTCAGTTGAAATGAAATGGCTTTTCTTACTATTTCAGTGCAGCCCTAGGCTTTGAATCTGCCTGTGGTGCTATGACTTCCTAACTGGTTTCTGGAATTCTCAGAAAGGCTTTTCAAAGTGTATATTGTTGTTAAGCCATTGTTTCTATGGGGGAATCTCTATAGGAAGTCTGCAGCTTTCTGTTCTTCTATCTTGCTGATGTCATGTTTGGCCATCTTTCATGATACAGGTCAGCTACCATTCATGTTGTTTACTTATATGTAATGTGTCTTTTTCCTAACAGTCTGCTTTTTTTTTTTTTTTTTGAAAATCAGCTATATTGAGGAATAATTTATATACAATAAACTTTATCCATTTAAAATTCAGTGAGTTTAAAAGTTGTATACAACCATAAATCAATACCACAATCAAGATGGAGACCATATCTTTTATCCTCAAAAGAATTTTGGTGCCCCTTTGGAATCCATCCTTCTCTTTTCTCTCTATCTTTTTTCCCTCAGGTACCCACTGATCTGATTTTTGTCGGTGTAGATGATTTTGAATTTTATATAAATAGAATCACAGAGTATGTAATATTTTATGCCGGTCTTCCTTCCCTCAGCATGATTTTGAATTTCCTCTATATTTTTTGTTATTTTGTATTGGTGAATAGTAGTCCATTATATGAACACAGCAGAGATTGTTTATCTGTTCTCTGACTGATGAATATTTGGATTGTTTCTAGTTTGGGGCTGCCATGAACATTTATGTTCAAGTGTTTGTGTGGACATAAGTTTCCATTTCTGTTGGATAGATATATATGAAATGACTGGGGCATGTATTAGGATATGTTTATAGAAAACAAATTGGCATCTTCTTGGGTGGCTACCTTCTGTTCCTGGTTTTAGGATGCACTGCATTTGATTCATCTTTGTGTTTGAAAGTTTGACCATGGTGAACCTCTTTGGGTTTTCCTTTATATATCCTGCATTTATATTGGACATTTTCATATTGTCACACAGGTCACCGGGACTCTTAGATGTTTTTTCAATCTTTTTCTTTCTATTCTTCAGATTGGGTAACTTCTATTCATCTGTCTTCATGTTCACTGACCCTTTCTACTGCAATCTCATGTTTGCTTTTAAACCTGTCCAGTGAATTTTTCATTCCCGAGACAATATTTTACAAATCTAACATTTCCATTTGGCTACTTTATAGTTTTCATTACTTTGCTGGGATTCCTCGTTGGCTCATTCATTTTTTGTCTCTCTTTTCCTTTAACCCTTTGATATTCTTCCCTTCAGAAAATGGGGCTTACTTCCCCTCCTTTTGCATATGGGTTGGACTTAGTGATTTGCTTCTAAAGTATAGAATATGGCAGATGTGATGCTAAATGACTTCTGAGACTAGATTCTAAATTCTCTCTGGCTCTCTCTCACTTGGATTATTTGCTTTTGGGGAAGCCAGCTGCTGTGCCTCTAGGACACCCTAAGGATAAGCCCACATGGGAAGGACTGAACTCTTCCACCAACTGCCAGTCACTGAGTGAGCTGCGTTTGGATGACTGACATCCTGGACCATGTGTTTACTACAACTTCGTGAGAGAACCAGTAGGATAGTTACATACAGAGAAAGAGACGGCTTTTAGGGAGCTGGCTCACACAACTGTAGACACTTTACTAGCCCCAAAGCTGCACAGGGAACTGGCAAACAGAGACCTAAGAAAGCTGCTGTTGCAATTCAAGTCCAAAGGCTGTTAGGACGGAAAGCCA
Organism: Perodicticus potto; assembly: GCA_963574655.1. Lineage (NCBI taxonomy): Eukaryota > Metazoa > Chordata > Mammalia > Primates > Lorisidae > Perodicticus > Perodicticus potto. The sequence continues at coordinate 4,789 of CAUYRH010011690.1, read as the reverse complement.
GAAAGAGCTGATGTTTTGGTTGAAGCCTGACAGCCATCTGCTAGGAGAATTCCTTCTTCCTGGGGAAGGTCAGTCTTTTATTTTATTCAGACTTTCAGCTAATTATATGAGACCCACCCATGTTAGGGAGAGTAGTCTGCTTTTCTCAAAGTCCGCTAGAATAAATGTTAATCTCATCCAAAAACTTCCTCACAGAAACATTCAGAATAACATTTGACCAAACGTCTGGGCACCATAGTTCAGCCAAGCCAACCTATAAAATCACCCCTCACAGATCCCGAGCTAGAACTTCCTAGCTGAGCTGCTTTTAAATTCTTGGTGCACAGAAACTGTGAGAATAATTTGTTGTTCTAATCCTCTAAGTTTTAGGATATCCTAAAGCTTTAGGATAATTTTTTCAGATATAGATAATTAGTATACTGCTTTATAGATTTTGTCAGCTAACTCTAACATTTGATTCATTTGTTTCTATTGGCCACTTTTTAATTTTCTTGATTATGAGTTACATTTTTCTGCATCTTCACAGGTCCATTAATTTTTATTGCGTCCTCTACATTGTAGGAAGTGTGAGTTATGTTGCTTTCCTTTAAAGTGCATTCTGGCAGTCATTCAGGTTACTGCCAGGGCTAGGAAAACTTACAGTTCTCTGCTGCCTGTTAACTTGGACATGAAAACAGTTGCCTCTTGTATTTTATCTCATTTTATAGTTGTTTACCATACGAGGGCAAGTCTGATAGCAATTATTTTATCCTGTCTAGAAGGGGAAGCCTTGAATTTAAAAATTAACTTAACATATTTCTTGGTTATTTTTATGACTAGACCTCAAAACTGTACAACATAATTAATTGATGGATTCTTAGCTCACAGATTCTATCTTTTATTGTCTTTTCTGGCTGTTACTCCGTAGGCTATTAATTTTACTCTTGCTACTTAAAAAGAAAACTTGTCTGTTTCTTAAAATAGTGCTTAAAGATGGAGCTCATAAGATAGGGAATTACCAGAAGATGAGATGTGTAGTGGGAAGGGAGGATAAATTGGGGATGGCTAGTGTGTCTAAAAATTTATAGTTAGAGGGAATGAACAATGTTTGATAGCACAACAAAGTCACTATAATCAACAATAAGTTAGGATATACTTTAAAGCATCTGAAAGGGTAGAGGTAGAATGTTTCTAACACAAAGGAATGATAAGTACCTGAAGGAGTGGATATCCCAGTTACCCTGATTTGATTAATCAACATTGTATGCCTGTATCAAAATATCACATGACCCTATAAAGATATGTAACTGTCATGTACCCATAATAATTAAATAGAAAACATAAAAAGAACTTCTAAACAAATTATAATTATAATTAGAACTCCACTCTTTGTAACTTTCTCTTTTATCTATATTAATTCCTTAATAAGTGTTTATTTAGCTCTTTGCTATCTGAAAGATATTTGTTAGATACCATGGGCATATAAAGATAAATAATATGTGATCTTTGTCATTAGAAAACTTCCTTAGAAGGCAGAAGTATACTTAACCTCACTGCAATAAAAGCAATGGGATGTGTGATATCAGAGCTCTACACAGTGTTTCTGGAGTGGAGAGAGGAGTAATACATTCTGACTGACATGCTTAGAGGAGACTTCATGGAGGAAGTTGCATTTTAACTGAATTTTCATAGAGAAAAACAGAAACAAAGGCAAGGATGCTTAAAGGTGAACAGATAGCTAGCTCTTGTGGCTAGAGCATCTGGTAGGATAAACGGATCTGAGAGAGAGAGAACAATAAAGAAAATGTGGAAAAATGAGACCCAAAAGAATGGTTTAGAAATCCAGAGTATAAAATCAATGAAAAGAGAAAGAGAGTGTATTAAAATAAAAAAAGGGAGGGGCTTTTTTTTTTTTTTTTGGAGACACAGTTTCATTATGTCACCCTCAGTAGAATGCTGTGGTGTCACAGCTCACAGCAACCTCAAAGTCTTGGTTGGGCTTAAGCGATTCTCTTGTCTCAGCCTCCCAAGTAGCTGGGACTACAGGCGTCTACCATAATGCTCGGCTATTTTTGTTGTTGTTGCAGTTGTCGTTGTTTTAGCTGGCCCGGGCCGGGTTCGAACCTACCAGCCTCAATGTATGTGGCTGGCGCCCTACCCACTGAGCACAGGTGCTGCCAGGGAAGAACATTTTATGAATAAAAGCAATTGAGAATAAGAATTTTTTATTTGAAAAAGGCAAGAACTGTAAGAATGAGAAGAAATAGATGAAACAAGAAAACCTACCCAGTGTGCATCTTTATGTAATTTATATAAAGAAATATGCAATTGAGAATTAAAACTTGGTGGCAGGAAAAGTCAATGTATCAGTTACTCTTGATGTTTAACAAACCATTCCAAAATTTAGTGGAACCAAGCGATTGTATTATCATGTTCGCATCAGATGGGGCACAACAGGGCTGACTCGTGTCTATTCCATGATGCCGGGGGTCGGAGCTGGGGGATCCTCTGGAACGTCTTCACTCACATGTCTTGGATCTCTGCTGGGACTGCCTTTCTAGAGTACCTGTGTGTTACTTGGCCATTCCATGTGGCCTTGTTCAGGGCTTCACATGTACTTGTTCCACTGGGGAAGGTGGAAGCTGCGCTGCATTTTATGATGTGGCCTTGGAGGTTATATAGTGTCACTTCTGCCATACTTTGGGTTTAAGTACCCACCAGCCAGCCCAGATTCAGGAGGAGGGGAATTAGATTGCCTTTGGATAGGGGGTACTCAGGTCACATTGTAGAAGGAGGTGTGGACCAGAGGTACTGTCACAGACATCTAGGTAAGTACAATCTGCCATGGTCAACAAAAGGCACAGGTGGAACTCTAATGTCCTTCTTAAGTCTCTTCTCACTTTAAACATCTAAATTATGGCAGCAGCTACCTCAGCGCCACACATTACGTGCCCCGTCTAGGTCTGTTTCATTTGTCAGTATGCTGTTGTGCTTCCCTACTTTTTTCTTCTATTCTGGAATGTGCATGCTGCCTCCGCCTCCGCCTCCGCCTCCGTGTCATCGTCTGGGGTGCTCCCATTTCCCAGACTCTTCATTCCTCCCTCCGTTCACGTTTTAGTTACTTTTCAGAGCTGACGTTAAAGCATACCTACCCCATTCAGCCTCCTCCCACTGGCCTTTCTCATGTGCACTTCACCTCCCTGTGTCGGCGCTGTCCCAGAGGCTTATCAGGACAAGGGACACTGGGTCTCTCTCTCCCCATAGTCCTGCTTGGTGATGTGATTGGTGGTAGGGAGGCAGTGAACATGTATTCAGTGATAACTATGGGCCAGGCCTGAAATGTATTGTCAATAACTCATTTAACTCTCACGATAGTCTGTATGAGGTAGATTTTGTTCTTATCTTTGTTTAACAGATGAGGAAACTGAGGCACCCCGAGGTTAATTTCTCAGAACAGACATGAGTGCAGGAAGTCTGGCCCCAGAGTGCACACTCATTATCCACTATACTGGATTGCTTAGTGTGCTCAAGAAGTTGTGTGCGAAGTGTTTGAGGCTTCTAACTGTGTTTATGTAAACTTACAATGCTGTTTTTTGAAATTAACTTTTATTTATAAATATTAGTTGTCTATTTTTTGAGACTTTGGGAAAAAAAGAAGTTAACTGATGACCCCATACTGAGCCTCAGAGTTAAAGCATTCTATAATAGACATACTCTTTTTTTTTCATTGTTTTTATTATTAAATCATAGCTGTGTACATTAGTACAATCAAGGGGTACAATGTGCTGGTTTCACATACAATCTGAACTATTTTCATCAAACTGATTAACATAGCCTTCATGGCATTTTCTTAGTTATTGTATGAAGACATTTGTATTCTGCATTTAGTAAGGTTCACCTGTACCTTTCTAGAAGGCACCGTAGGTGTGGCCCCACCAATTACCCTCCTTCCACCCCACCCTTTCTCCTCCCCTCCCCTCCCTTGCCCTTTTCCCCATATTCTTGTGCTATAGTTGTGTTATAGCCTTCATATGAAAGCTATAAATCAGCTTCATAGTAGGGCTAAGTACATTGGATACTTTTTCTTCCATTCTTGAGATACTTTGCTAAGAAGAATATGTTCTAACTCCATCCATGTAAACATGAAAGAGGTAAAGTCTCCATCTTTCTTTAAGGCTGTGTAATATTCCATGGTATACATGTACCACAATTTATTAATCCATTTCTGGGTCGATGGGCACTTGGGCTTCTTCCATGACTTAGCAATTATGAATTGGGCTGCAATAAGCACTCTGGTACAGATGTCTTTGTTATAATGTGATTTTTGGTCTTCTGGGCATATACCTAGTAAAGGAATTATAGGATCGAATGGCAGGTCTCTTTTTAGATCTCTAAGTATTTTCCAAACATCCTTCCAAAAGGAACGTATTAGTGTGCATTCCCACCAGCAGTGTAGAAGTGTTCCCTTTTCTCCACATCCACGCCAACATCTCTGGATTGACATACTCTTATTTGACAATGTGAATGTTACTTTCTTTGTGTTGTTATTATTATTAATATTGCTTAATATTTCGATGCAGTAATCATCTGATTTCTTTTCTGAATGTATTTATCTTCGTTCATTCTTTTGTTTCTAGTCCTTATCTTAAACACTGTTATTGTTATTAAATTTTAAGTCTTTTTAATTCTGTGAAGGCAAAAAGTGGAAACCTAATAAACACCTGTATATAAAAAAAAAAGTTACAATGGGTATGATAACAATTCTGTTATATAATATTGGCATTTATTTACACTATTGTCAATAATACAT
>CAUYRH010011688.1:0-18073 GCA_963574655.1 Perodicticus potto | reverse complement strand
TCAGGGTACTGCTTCGATATACAATGTGAAATGCTTACATTGAACTAAGTAACACATCCATCACAATTATACTCATTTCCTCATTTCTTAATAGTTTTGAAATGTACCATTGCATCATGTACATTAGGTGAGATCCCCCCAAATACCCTCCCTCCTCCCGTATCCCTCATCCCCTCCACTCTCTCTCCTCTTCCCTTCCACTTTCTGGATGAAGGGAATTTCTAAGCATTGTAGTTGAACAACTTAGAATTTTAGAAAATGGGTGATGAGATAGAGGTGAAGTTAATAATCTCATTTTTGAACACGAGCTGTTTCTTTGTAAGTCGTGATAGGTTGATTGTGATCTTAGGAGGGTTGGTCATCTTTTGTTTGTGTCCACTCCTGTTGCTTCATAAAGACTACAGCATATTACACGATCGGGTAGACAAATGGAAATGTCAGTCAGCTGCTCAAATAGGTATTTTTAGAAATGTCTCTCTTCTTAGTTCTAATCACATAATAGACCAAAAATCCTTTGTTTGATAGTTCTAAAAAGATATGAAGCAAAAGTGCCAGAGGAAGCACCTTGGATAGTAGGATCCAAACTAAAATTGAGGTAGAGATTACATTTCTGATTAAACACAATTTTTTTTCCTGATGATTATAACCAAACTAGATCTTGAAAAGACCCAATCTTGCATGATGTTTATAAGATAGGACTTATTTAATGGTGTTAAAAAAAAATCTAGTAAGAAGCTCAGTGCTGGTAGGTCAGTGGCTAGGGCGCCAGCCACATACACCAGAGCTGGCAGATTTGAACCCAGCCCGGGCCTGCAAAACAACAATGACAACTACAACCAAAAAAGTAGCTGGGCGTTGTGGCGGGCTACAGCAAGTCCCAGCTACTTGGGAGGCTGAGGCAAGAGAATCACTTAAGCCCAAGTGTTGGAGGTTGCTGTGAGCAGTGACGTCATAGCACTCTACTGCTGGCGACATAGTGAGACTCTCTCTCTCTTTCAAAAAAAAAAAAATAAAGCAAGAAACAAATACATGAATATTATGCTGTTGTTTATTTTCTTAAGATAGCATACATGGTGTTTTAAAATGTCTTGGGTCTCATATAGATTTCACTTTCATAAATTAATTTAAAATATTTTGAAATTAATTTTTCATTGTTTCCTTAATCAAAGATAGCATATTTTGGCTATAAATTTCTGAAATAGTATATAGTATCTATATCCTTAGAGTTATTTGGTTCAAGCAATAGGAAGCTTTGGCTTATCTATTTACTAGAATGATAAGCTCATATTCTTAAAAGAGGCTAGACTTGGAGTAATCAACCTATGATGGCAGTGGTAACTACAGATAGATGTCTTGAATAAGAGGGCAGAAGACGAGCTCTGGGAATGCAGCATCATTGTCTAGCACAGAGGAGAACAGGTGACTGTGAAGTATTGACGGGGGGGCGGGGGCGGAAGGACTTGTCTTAAACATCAGGGTAAAAGAAGGACTAATTTAATACCACCAACTCAGAATTTCCTAGCTCTTGGAAGCTGATGGCTGATAAATCTCTAAGAAAAAATTAAACATTTAGTTTTTTTATTTTTAAAAAACTACCTGTGAAGGGAGGAGAAAGAAAGATTGTCCTGGGAGAGATTATTGATCTATTGTGTTTCTAGCAAGGTAATTCTATTTTATTTTACTATTTAAATTGTAACCTTTTGAAATGTTAAAGCTATTGTACTGTATATTTAAGTTATTCATATGATGAAGGCCTGGTGATACCATTATTCCAAGTCTAGCCTCATATACCCATCTGTCTACTCAGCAACTGTTCATTAAAATACCATTCAACTTGCTCAAAATGGAACTCAGATCTCCTTCATCCTAAAGTGTGCTGCTGCTTCTGTATTCTCTACAGGCTACTTAACTTTTGGAATCTTGCCACTTCTGCTACTTCCTTAATTCAAGCCCCCCCTTCACTTTTTACCTTTTAAGAATCTAGTACTCTTTTGTTAATTATGTCTTTGGGGGAAGTTAATTAGACTTTTTAAGACCTTTATTGCTTTATTATATCATAAGGAACCTGCTTGCCTGAGGACTAAGGGTTAACTCCTTATTTCTGCCAGTCTCCATTTCTTAAAAGTACCTGCTATGTGTTCGGCACTGTACTGGTTGTTGAGAAGACTTCACTGAACAAAACAAACTACTTACAATGAAGCTGAAATTTTACTTTGGGTTATAAACAAACAATACATGAATGCATATGTCAAGTGTTAAGGCATGTGGAGGAAAATAGAGCTGGTAAAAGGGAGCATAGGGAGTGGAAAGAGGCAGGTTGCTTTTTCCTCTTTACGGGAAAGATCTGTTTGATAAGGAGGCATTTAAGCAGAGAAAGGTGGAAGAAGTGAGATTGAACCATGGGGAAGAACATTTTAGGCAAAGAATGGCAGGTACAGAAACTCATAGAGGTTTGTGTAGACGGTTCCCAGTGAACAATCAGTAAGTTACTTCACTTTCCTGAGCCTCAGTGCCATACAGTGTTGTTGCAGTGACTGCATGAGGTAATGCATTGAAAGCAAATGGTAATGTGTCCTAGAGTACATTAGGGCGCGTTCCTGCCTTGCACTCACTCTTCCTTGGCTTCCTCTTTCACAGTGAACAAAATCCAGATTCCTAACCGTCTCTGCACACTCTTCCTGAACAGCTGTCTTCCTCCTCCTCGCTCTCTGTGGTTTAGCCATACTGGCTTAACTAGCCTGTTCTTACCTTGGGCCTCTGTGGTTGAGCATTCTTCTCTCCCCAGCTTCTTTGCTTCTTCAAATCTTATCTTCACAGAGAGGCCTTCAGTGTTGTATTAGTATGGATTTTTTTTTCTTTTTTTGTAGAGACAGAGTCTCACTTTATTGCCCTCAGTAGAGTGCGATGGCGTCACAGCTCACAGCAACCTCCAACTCCTGGGCTTAGGCGATTCTCTTGCCTCAGCCTCCTGAGTAGCTGGGACCACAGGTGTCCGCCACAACGCCTGGGTATTTTTTGATGCAGTTTGTCTGGGGCTGAGTTTGAACCCTCAGTATATGGGGCCGGTGCCATACTCACTGAGCCACAGGCGCCGCCCTAGTATGGATGTTTTAACAGAGAGCTGAAGGAATAGTGGCTTAAATAAGAGCTGCTTTTTCTCATTTAAATGGTAGTGGGTAGATGATCTAAAGCTGGAATGACACTGCTATTCTAAGGCAAGTACACATGGTAAATTATTACATGTTTTAGGGCCTTAAACAGTTGCAGCTGGGTTTCTTAATCTGCCATACCTTCTAAGCTTTTATGAGGTTTCCACAGATCTGCTCACTAACTGATTTATTTTTGGAAGGAGATGTTAACAGATTCCCAAGAGGGGAAAAGTAGCAGAGATTCCTATTTTAAATTTTTAAATGTCATTTGCTGAAGTTTCAGCATTATCTCGTGTTTCTTATAGTATATGCCTTAATATCGTAGTGTAGTTTCTAATTGTAGGTTGTAAATGCTTTAAAAACATGTTCCTAGGCAGAAACCCTTAATTCAACAAGAAAGAGCTGGGAATCCTTAAAGTTTCTCATGTTTGAATTTCATATTGATATTTTAGTTTTGGCATAAGTGAAAACAAAGCAAAACACTCAAATTGACCTAGTAGTATAATAACTTCATACTGCTTGTCAAAGAGGTAGACCACACTACCCCTCTTTTAGACTTTGACTCCTTTGTTGGTTGTGGTATAGCTTGAGAGAAGGTTGGGAAAAGAGAGAAAGTGGTAAAATGTAAAATTGCTGCACTTTTGTAGGCTGTTATGGACTCTTCCTTGGCTGAAGTGGCTTAATGACTTGCAGATTGTATTGGGAGTGATTCTGTTGCATTTGCTTGTCTTATGTGGGATTCTGGGTCAATGTGACGATGTTAGTTGGACATGGACCCTTTCTGCAGTACTCACTTGATTCATTTAGTGATTCTGAAACTTTTGATGATTAACTTTAATGCAGAAGGTATTCAGTAAGTGACTGGACTTGACAAGGTGTGGCTTATATATAAACAGATTCTTCAAGTTATTTAAAAGCAAGTAGGAAAAAATTCTGTTAATCACAACTAATTGTCATACATTTTCAAGAGTGAAATCTCTTAGGAATGGCCTGTGTATCACCAATCTGATCATCTGTTATTAGCAAAAATGTTACAGGGTATTATACTGGATAGTAGTGAAATAGACAAGGATCAATAGACCGTTGAAAGATAATTCTCTATCCATTTCTTGTATTTCTGCATTATCTTGCAGGTAAAACACAGACTGCCTCTTTGTTCTAGAGGGACTGTCTTTTCAAGGATGTTTGTATAGCATATAGCTGTGGAGGCTGGAGACAGTGTCTTCCTTCTGAGGAAAGGGCAGGTATGCTTGCTCCCCAGTTATAAAATATTTGAGTTCCCTAAGTTGGTGTTCTTTTGGGTTCTAACCCCTGCTTTCTGTAGGCTTTCACTTGGGCCTATCCTTGTATGGATAATTAGATAGCTAATTTTCTTTTCTATCAGATTTATTGATTAAAGTAATTGTAAAAATCTAGGATTCTTTAAGCTGATGGTTTTGCAAGTGCTTTTAAGTTTTGCTTCAGTTTAAAGAATTAACTATAGAGACCATTTATTATAGCTGTAAGAAGAATAACGCACAACTGTAGTTGGCAGATCCATACTCAATAAAAAATGCCTTTCAGACAAAAGATTGAAGGTATGTGTGCATTTCAGTTGCAATAAAATATTTAAGTTATATAAATGATGCCTTGATTCACACTAGAACTGATTTTTCTTTTGCGGATCTGCCTATTCGTGCTGATCATATGGGATAAAAAGATTTTAACTAAAGTTGAAAAAACTTAGAAGACGATGATGTGCTTTATTGTTTTGTGTGTGTGTGTCTGTATGTGTGTGATTATTGTAAGTTGCCTCACGTTATTTTTTTCTCCTTGCAGCTTACGTTCTTTTGCATTACATGATTTTGTAGCAATATTTAGACAAGCAGTAATATTGCTGGCTATAATATTAGAGTTTTCAGGATTTTCAGTAATTGTCATTTAGCTTCATAATTTTACTTATGAGGAAACTGAGATTCTGAGATGTAAAATAGTTTGTAGCTAGTTCTCAGTAGAGGTGTGGACTTGAAATGAGATTTACTGATAGCAAGTCTAATAGTTTTTATGTTTCATCATGCTGCATCAGGACAGCAAAAGTGAATGCCTTGAGAGTGGATATTTCCTCAGGTTGAAACAGTATGGTGGTATAAATGACTTAGCTCCTGAAAGCCTATCTCCAGATACCATCACATTAGGGATATAGGGTTTCAATAGAGGAATTCTGGGGAGGACACAAATATTCAGTCCATAGCAATGGGGAATCAGCTTTATAAAGTACTCGTTGTTTAAGGGCCCTTGACTCCATAGAGAGCTACTACATTCTCAGTGAACTCCTGCCCCGACCTTTCATCAGTTTAGGTTTGAAGGGAGAGGGCTACTTTACACATTTAGAAGGAAGAATGAAACAGTAAACTCTCCCTCCTTGCCCCCTTTAAATTTTGTTTTCCTCTAGAGACCTATCAGTTAAGTTTATGGTTAATTTCTGGGCAGAAAATATAGATTGGCACAGTGGAAATAGCGCATTTTGCTGTGTAAAATGCACTCCTGTGTATAATGCATGCCCAAATTTTGGGGCCCAAACTTTCAGGAAAAATGCCCGCAAGAAAGTGGCTGGCTTTTGCCCAGGAGAGATACATCTTGGGAGGGCTAACACTTCCATGGTAAATAAGCCCCTCCTGCAGCCTCCTGCTCTTTGAAGGCTGCTGCTTCCCTTTCTCCCACCAGCCCTGTCCTCTCCTCCATGTCGGGCTGCAGCCGAGATGGCCATGCATGTGGCTATGGGGTGGGAACTTCTGAGGCCACTCGGCCTATGGGCATCCAGACAAGTCTCCAGGGCCTATATGGGACTCTCAGTCCCCTCCGTGTGGCCTAGCCTTGATCCTTGGCCTTGCTCCACACTGCTGCGGCCCTCCTCAGCCGCCCCACCACTGCCCTGGCCTCTGATTGCGGTGCTCGCCAGAGGCAGCTCTTGCCCACTCCCACCAGTTCCTGGATCCTCCCAGATTGGAACCCCATGCACTCAGTGCGCCAAGGAAGCCTGTTGGGGCTCTGCTGCTCCCAAACCATACATTCATTGCACATCCCTATATTTCCCTCAAAAATTTGGGCAAAAGAGTGTGCTTGTACACGGCAAAATACTGTAGTAGAATTTCTTACTGTAACTACATGATAGGAACCCTCTGTGTTTTTGTACTGTAAATACCATTGGTTTAGGACCTTGTCTATCAACCTCTGACACATCTTAGTCTGTTTTGTTGTTGGTATAAAGGATAAGTAATTTATAAGGAAAAGAGGTTTATTTAGCTCGCTGTTCTGCAAACTGTATAAGCAGCGTGGCACCAGCATCGCTCAGTTTCTGGTGAGGGCTTCGGTGCTATGTCATAACATGGTGGGGAATGTCAAAGGGGAAGTGGGCACGTGGGGAGAAGGACCACACCAATGGGTTGTCCTGATTTTATAACACGCACTTTTGAGGGAACTAACTCATTCTCACCAGAACTAACCCAACAACTCACTTTTGAGGAAATTAATTTATTCCATAAGAACTAATGCTGCCTAGCCAAAGGAGAACTCATTCACTACCTCAAAAATGGCGACAGCACCAAGCTATTCATGAGAGAGCTGCCTCTGTGACCCAGACGGCTCCCACCAGGCCCTACCTCTCAACACTGCCACACTGGGGATCAAATTTCAACATGAGATTTGGTGGGAACAAAGAAACCACATCTAAGCCATAACAATACCATTTTTTTTTTCAGGTTTCATAGTTGAATTTTAAGCACTTTTTTTCTCCTTTAAAACTTTGCATTCTGGCTCAGCGCCCATTGTTCAGTGAGTAGGACGCCAGCCACATACACCGAGGCTGGTGGGTCTGAGCACGGCCTTGGCCTGCTAAATAGCAATGACAACTGCAACCCCAAAGTAGCCAGGTGTTGTGGTGGGCGCTTGTAGTCCCAGTTACTTGGGAGGCTGAGGAAAGATAATCACTAAAGCCCAAGAATTTGAGGCTGTGAGCTGTGACGCCACAGCACTCTACCGAGGATGACAATAAGACTCTGTCTCAAAAATAAATTAATAAGTAAATAAAACTTTGAATTCTAGCATACTTATTTCATGGGTAGTCCTTCTGTTGCAGTTGACTTGAAAGATTTAAGATTTCACGTACTAGCAAGAAGGGCAGGTTCATTTGCTCACAAATGAGATCATTAAGTTTAAATGATTCAGTGTGACTAAAAACTGTATCATGGAAACTGATCACAGTACTATCATAATTCATTTCTTTCTAACTAGAGCTATTTGTCATCTTTGAGACAAGTTGATATGTCTTAAATCTGATCTCTAATTACGGTATTTCTAAATAGAAAAAAATTCAGACTATTTTTTCCAATTTTTTTTGTTATATGTACTTTGTGGTGAAATACATATAACAGAATTAGCCATCTTTTCATTTTTAAGTTCAGTGGTATTAAGTACATTCTTACTGTCATGTAACACTGTTGGTCTCCAAAACTCTTTTTGTCTATACCCATTAAACAATAATTCCTCATTCTTACTTCCCAACCCAATAACCATCATTATATTTTTGTCTCTATGATTTTTGAGTATTCTAGGTACATTATAGAAGTAGAATCATATAGTATTAATCTTTTTGTGATTGACTTATGTCACTTAGCAAAATGTCTCTAAGTTCATCCATTTGGTAGCATATTTCAGAATTTTTTCTTTCTTTTTTTTAACAGAAGCCTTTTATTTTTTACGCCTATTATGCCATGAATTCATAGGAAATAGGTTCTAGCATCTTATGCTCCCTTTCAGGTGGTTCTCTTGGTTCTTGTCTGTGCTATTATGCTGTGCACTCCTAGGGAATAGGTTCTGGCAGCTCAGGCTCCTTTCCGTTGGTTCTCACAGAGTGAGCTTCTCTGGGTGGATCAGGCCAGCACTCAGTTGAACCTTTCTCTTTGGCTTCTTTTTTTTTCTGATCATTTTCCTTTATGCATTTTAGAAAGCTATCTCATCCCTTAGAGTGCTTAATATGCTCAATATGAACATTAATCCTCTCGGCAAGAATCTTGCCCTTGTTTGTTTACGATAGTGCCTGCAGCATCCTGGGTAACACTGTAGGCTCTTCCAGTTTTACCATGGTGACGTTTGTGTGGCATGCCATTTTGAACAGTACCCATTCCCTTAATGTCTACAATATTACCTTTCTGTAGATTCTCACGTATATGGCCAAGGAACAAATCCATGTTTTCTAAAAGGCCTAGAGAACATGTATCGGGTGCCCCTCCTCTTTCTCTTTTGTTGTTTGTCATTTTGGTGACTTGCTGAAAGAGGCATCTCTGGCTCAAAAGCAGAATTTTCTTTTGTAAGGCTGAATAATATCCTGTTATGCATTTGTGTACCATACTTTGCTTATATCCATTTGTCTGTCAACACATTGCTTTCACATTTTAGTTATTGTGATTAATGCTTCTAGGAACATGGGTGTTCATATATCTCTTTGAGATCCTGATTTCAATTCTTTTCAATACTTATACAAGAGTTGAGTTGCTAGATAGTATACCAATTCTATTTTTAACTTTTTAAGAACTGCCATGCTGTTTTATATAGTGGCCGAACCATTTTACATTCCCATCTACAGTGCACAAGGGTTCCAGTTTCTCTATATCCTGACCATACACTATTTTTTAATACACTTCTTTTGGTAGGGAGAAGCACTAGTCTTGTTAGTTACACCACTTTTCCAGTCACAACATGTTTGTGTAATTAGGAATTGAGTTTTGACTACTGTGAAAACCCTAGGTGTGTGTTATGAACAGTTCAGAATATTATTATTCACACTATGCTAAGTGCTGATTCAGTGGGTGTGAGAATGATTAGAGTCCTGTTGTTGGATTCTTAAAGTACGAGAAACGCTTTTAGGAAGAAAATGGCAGAGAAGGGAGGTAAGGGAAAGGAGTGCCGCGTTCTTTCTATCTAACAAATTATCTTTTGAGAGCTTCCTTGTTTTAGAGCAGAAGAGGATCAAAATTTTACCTGCTGTAATTGCTTTTCTGACTAGGGAAAGCAGGTACTGAATAGACCCTCATCAGTGTTTATTTTTTAGTTTTTAAAAAGGCCTAATTGCATATGTAAAGTGAATTGTCAAATCTAAGGCACAGAAACTTGAATACAGTGGGCCTGTTCTTGTTATTTTTTTCTTTCATTCTTCTGTCCTCTCACACCTGCTTCCATCATCTCATCATTAATGGTTATACGTCCTGTGCAGTGCTGCTAGGAATACAGAAGAGTCTGGGAGTGACTCCTTCCTGACAACTGATGTGTGTTCTCTGAAATGTGTTCTTCGCCATTCTTTGTTTAGCTAACTGCCACTCATCCTTTAGGTCTGAAACACCACTTTCCATGAGAAGCTTCCTATGAGCTCATGTGAGGTCTGTGAGATCACGGACCCTGTAGTGAGTGCTAGGCACGTATCAGGCACTAGTTAATTTGTATAAACTGTCATCATGGAGTGTTGGATTTAAGGGGCAGGGCAGATGGATAAACAGTGTACACTAGAAGCACTTCTAGTGCTCAGAAGAGGGAAAACTGCCCTCAAGGAGAAAGGGAGTGTCCATCTCCTTGTTTGTTCTTTTAAGTACTAGTGTGATAATAATATGTAATTTTCAAGTTTATTCATTTATTTACAGACATTTAGAATATCTGTTTATGGCAGGCAATTTCATCACAAAGCTTTCAAAACAATTAAGTTGCCTCTATTTGGGGATATTTTCTTTTGTTTTTAAAACTACTTGTGTGTAATTTCTTTTTTTTTTTTGCAGTTTTTGGCTGGGGCCAGGTTTGAACCCACCACCTCTGGTATATGAGGCTGGTGCCCTACTCCCTTGAGCCACAGCCACCACCCTATTTGGGGGTATTTTAGATTTTTGTTCAAAATTGTTACAGTCTGTGGTCGCTGAGATAATTTTATAGGAAGGGATGTGGGAGGTACAGGTTAAAGGGGAAACTGCAATTCTTACTTCTGGTGATTTTTATTAAATAAGCTCCTTGTATGTCATTTTGATTTTTTTAGGCTCTTAAAGCCATTTATTTAAAATTTATCATTGTAATGTATTTCAGCAAATATAGCTTGTTTCTATATACAAGTGTGAGAGATATGTTACCATTTTAAAAATGTATTAATAAACATATTAATAAACATTTATGTTTAATATTTGTTATAGATAGTGAGACCATAGTTGATAAAACCTTTTATCTTTATATTAAAAAATTCATTTGTTAAGTAATTTGCATGACAATTTTTTAAAACCTTATCTGTAAGTTTCTTATAAACATATGCTAGACAGCTTAAAAAATTGTTATTTTATCAGCCTTTAAGCTTTAATTTTTTTCTATTGCCCGCTTTTATGTTGTCATTTCACTCTGCAGTAGAATTAACTATGACAAGATCCAGGTTATCCTCTGCTCAAGGAATTTAGCTGCGGTGTAAAGTGATCATGCTTAAGAATTGGTTCTACATGTATTCAAAGGATAGAATTATAGCATCCTGGTGCTGTAAGAATGCTCAACTGTTGTCTTATATATTATGGCCTATTACATTAGATTTAGTGGGCTACTCTGTTTCTATAATGTGATTTTATCAAAAACTTAAAGTCCTCCAAAAGGGCTTTTACCCATACCTCTTCACACCTTGTTTAAATTCTTTTGCCTAGCCGTGGCCAGCGAAACAACAATGACAAATGCAACAAAAAATAGCCAGACGTTGTGGCGGGCGCCTGTAATCCCAGCTACTTGGGAGGCTGAGGCAAGAGAATTGCTTAAGCCCAAGAGTTTGAGGTTGGTGTGAGCTGTGAAGCTCCGACTCTACTTAGGGCAACATAGTGAGACTCTGCCTCAAAATAAAATAAAATAATAAATAAATAAATTCTTTTGCCTAAGAATGACATAACTTTTTTTATAGTAAAGATAACACATTCAGACATAAATGTAGAGTTCAACACCTTGCTACAAAGCCAACACTTTGTGTCAGCACCTGCTAGGTCAAGAAATGGGACATTGTTTCATTGAGAAGCTGCCTTGCACATCTCATCCCAATAATTACCCTATAGATCCTCCTCAAGGTAAACTATTATCTGGATTTTTGTTTGTTTGTTTTTCTGAGACAGGGTCTTACTCTGTTGCCTAAGCTAGAGTGCAGGGATGTCGTCATGACTCACTGCAATCTAACACTTGGGGGCTCATGCAAACTTCCTGTCTCAGCCTTCTAAGTAGCTAGGTCTGCAGGTGCATGCCCCTCTTCCTGACTAATTTTTGCATTTTTTGTAGAGATGATGTCTCAAGAGGTTGCTTAGGCTGCTCTTGAACTCCTCCTGGCTTCCAAGTAATTCTTCTACCTTGACCGCCCATAGTGCCAGAATTACAAGTATGAGCCACTGTATCTGGCCTGAAATATTTTTTGTTGGAAGGTTTTTTATTATGTATTCAATAGGGCTATTCTGATTTTCTGTTTTTTGTGGAAGTTTCAAGAAGTTGGATTTTACTAAAATTTTTCTATTAACATTATCAGCATAGAGTTGTTTATACTTCCCTTTTAGAATATTTTTAATATTTGGAGGTTTTGTCTTTTTCTGTCCTTGTTTAATTTCACCTGGCGTTTATCAATTTTATTTTCAAAGAACTAACTTTTGACTTTTGTTGCCTCTTTTGTGTTTTAGTTTTTTTGGTTCACTTATTGCTCTTTGTTGTTCCCTTTCTATTGCTTTTTTTGAGGTTTAATTTGCTGCTGTAGAGGAGGTAAAAATTTTCCTTCACCTTCTCATGCTTACTAGCTTGAACTCTAAGACAGATTAACATGGGAAACGCATGCGGATTTTATTTATGCAGATGTGGGAGCCCTTACAAGAAAAATGAAGACTCAAAGAAGTTAGCGCTAAACACATATGCTAGTTTAGACAAAGAGTGGTAAGTTGTGAAATTGTGACAAGAATAAAGTGCTTCGACTAGAACAGTTAATTATGGAGAAGTGACTAGGAAGGTAAGAGTTAGTTTAATAAGGTTTGTACAAATATGGCTTGGCCTTGATTTCACATCTCTGGTGATTAAAAATGTCTTTCTTCTTTCTGGTGCAGGGAGGATACCTTTCACATGGGAGTTTAATCTCCTACTTTTAGGAAGAAAAAGCAAGGTCAGGGTACCTTTAGCTCAAAATGTGAATATACCATAGCAACATCTTTTGGAATAGCAGTCCTGAACTCCTTCACTGCTCTTTGAAATGTTTTGGAATGGATAATTAATTAGCTCTTTGATTTCCTACTGTCTTGATGTAGGCAGAGAAAATTTATAGGTGTAAGTTTTGATAGGGCTTTCATTATCATTTAGTTAAACATCCTTCTCTCTCTGGTTACATCTTCAATCCATAGGTTAGCTGTAAGCAAATTGAAGAGATTACAAGTGGTTACAAGTCCACAGTGATCAAAACAGCATGATACTGGCACAAAAATAGAGACATAGACATTTGGAACAGAACAGAAAATCAAGAGATGAAACCAGTTTTTTGTTGTTGTTATTTTGTTTTTTGCAGTTTTTGACCAAGGCGGGGTTTGAACCCACCACCTCTGGTATATGGGACCAGCGCCCTACTCCTTTGAGCCACAGGTGCCGCCCTGAAACCAGTTTCTTATAGCCATCTGATCTTTGATAAGAATCCAAAAAAGCATACACTGGGGGGAAAATCCCCGTTCAATAAGTAATGCTGGGAGAACTGGGTACACAATGTAAAAGACTGAAATCTTTACCCACTTACACAGATTGATTCAGGATGGATAAAAGATTGAAATCTAAGGCAGGAAATGATTAAAATCCTAGAAGAAAATGTGGGAAAAACTCTTGAAGATGCTGGCCTGGGGAAAGATTTTTATGAAGAAAACTTCCATGGCAATTGCAACAACAACAAAAATTAACAAATGAGACTTAAACTGAAAGCTTTCTACATAACTAAGAACACAACAATTAAAGAAAATAGACAACCTTCAGAATGGGAAAAGATATTTGCTTATTACCCATCTGAGAAGGCTTGATAACTAGTGTCTATAGAGAACTCAAATTAATCAGGAAAAAACAAAAAGCTAACAATCCCATCTATCACTGGGCAAGAGACATGAACAGAACTTTTTCTGAGGAAGACAGACGAATGGTTAACAAACATGAAAAAATGTTCATCGTCCCTAATCATCAGGGAAATGCAAATCAGAACCACCCTGAATTATCACCTCACCCTGGTAAGATTAGCCCACATCACAGAGTCCCAAAGTTGCAGATGCTGGTGTAGATTTGGAGAGAGGGGGGAACACTTTCACACTGTTGGTGGGATTGCAAACTAATACAGTTTATAATTTAAAACACAAAATTTGTATAGGAAAGTAATAGATTACAAAAGGTAATTTCCAACTAAAACTATTACATATATAAATCCCTGGACATTTTGTGGAGTTGAATACAGAGAAGAAAGTATTTATGAATGGTGAAAGGGAGTCTTAGGGGAACTTGCCCTTTTCCCCTAGGATGGTTTGCTGAAAGGATCAACTTACAGTTATAGTATATTAATAAGAGAAAGGTTTATTTCAAAATACCATGTGCATGGGGGGAACCACAAGAATGATTTCCCAAAGTTTCAGTGATAGTCATTGGCTTTTGAAGATGACTTTTAGAAGGGTGGGGGAGAGAAACTGGAAGGTATTTGCGTAGTAAGTGGTTGCTAAGGGGGGGATGGGCAGATGGAGGGAAGCAGACTGAGACAGGTTTGTGCTTCACCTGACCTAGGGCCAGGTCTATTAGCATGTGATAAGGAGTCTAGCAGCCCTTTAAAGTTTTAGGTAGATAGAGGAAAGTCTTTGTTCAGAGTTTTCTGATTATGAATAGCTTTTTTTTTTTTTTTTTGAGACAGAGCCTCAAGCTGTCACCCTGCATCACAGCTCACAGCAACCGCCAATTCCTGGGCTCAAGCGAGTCTCTTGCCTCCGCCTCCCAAGTAGCTAGGACTACAGGCGCCCGCCACAACGCCCGGCCATTTTTTGATTGCAGCCATCATTGTTTGACGGGCCCAGGCTGGATTCGAACCCGCCAGCTCAGGTGTATGTGGCTGGCGCCTTAGCCCGTTGAGACACAGGTGCCCAGCCGTGAATAGCTTTTAATTCAAAATAATCTTTATACCAAGGAATTGTATTTTGGGGTGAAATTTTCTTAGCTCCTTCAATGGTTAAACTCTGAATTTGGCTAGTAATTATATTTAAATTAGAATGCAGACTTAGCTTTAGCTTGGCAGATTTTGGAAATTAGTCTTTGGTGTTTGCGATATATTGTATGTACCGTTTTATAGAAAGGTTATTTGACTTTTATACGGAAATGATACACACTGTTTAAAAAGCTTAAAATGGCAGCAAAGACTACCTTTCTTCCCCTCAAGCCTGTTACTTCCGAGAGTCTACTGCCATTAAGTTTATTTTTAATTACTGTTTTGACTTAAAAAATACTTCCCTATTCTAAGATTAATTAGTATTTAAACATTTTTAGACTTTGACCTCTGAAAAATGGGGAGAGTGGCGTGTTTATACTTTAAGCTCTTAACTACCCTCTCTGGGATTTTATTTTTTTGTAGAGACCATCTCACTTCATCGCCTTAGGTAGAGTGCTGTGGTGTCACAGCTCACAGCAACCTCCAGTTCCTGGGCTTAGGCGATTCTCTTGCCTCAGCCTCCCGAGTAGCTGGGACTACAGGTGGCCGCCACACACCTAGCCATTTTTTTTTGCAGTTTGGCCAGGGCCGGGTTTGAACCTGCCACCCTCAGTATATGGGGCAGGTGCCCTACTCACTGAGCACAGGCGCTGCCCCCTCTCCAGGATTTGTTTTATTAGCATTGCCTCTTAACTCTGTTATCACAGGTGAGGAGTTTAGGGCACTTGTTCTTTTATCTTTTCTTTTGTGTTCTTGCTTGCTTTTTTCCTTTGTCATCTTACTATTTTTACTTCTTTGCTTTTCATATAGAGTAATTCTGTTTTTACATAGAGTGATTCTGAAAGTTGGAAACTGAAAGTTAATTGATTCATTCATTCAGTTTATAATATTGGTTCTTTAACATTGTATTACCCCAAGGCCATGAACTTGGGCTTCTTTTCGGTCTATATAGATTCCCAAGGAAATCTCACTCAGTTTTACAGTTTTAAATTCCATTTGTATACTGACTCCTAGTTTATGTTTCTACCCTGATCTCTGTCCCTCACATCTGCGTGGTTATCCGCGTCCTTGATACCTCCGTTCAGATGTCTTACTGGTATCTCTACTGGTATCTCAAAGTGAACTAGTCTAAAAAGAGCTCCTGATACCTGTCCCTTTCCTCCAAATCTTCTTACAGTGTATTGCATATCTCTTAATAGCAGCTTCATTTTTTAGTTGCTTAGAGCAAAACTGTTACGTTACTGTCTCTCATATTTTAAAATGTATACCTTTTTTCTGGTTCATCAGTAAGTCCTTTTGGCACTATATTCAAAGCATGGAAAGAATTTGACACTATTCACCATGTCTTCTACATCTACAACTATTCTGGCACAAGCCACCATTTTGCCTGGATTTTAGCAATAGCCCTGCTTTGTAAAATAGTCTAAACTGGCAGCCAGAGTGATTCTGTGTAAATCAGATCTTACCATTTCTTGACTTTCCTTTCCAACATAGCTTCCCATCTCATTTGGAGTAGAAGTCAGAGTCCTTCCATCCTTTGAGGTTCTCTATGGTTTGGATGAATTAGACGCTGATAAAAACATTTGAGGTATGGATATGGAAGGCTGTTTCCAGCTTTCAGATTAGTTGTTATGGTGATGTAATAGTTGCCTGATAGTACTAACATGGGTAGCTGGTAGGGAAGGGTTTGGTGGTCACTGCAAAGCTTCATGTTTGTCAGAAACCACATTATCTGTTCACTGCCATCAGAAGAATGTTCTGGTTTCTGTTTCTCTTCTACCTTCCAAGAATCATGCAAAAGCATTGCACTGAGTGAATATAAATCACATCTAGAATCCCAGAGACAAAGACCTTTGCAAAATTTAGTTCTTATGCTTTTTTAGCTTTTGTGATACGTAGAGGAGAGGATAGAAGGTGGTGAGAATGAATGATGAAGTAAATATATCTATACCTAGATAGATAAGATATATGAATACATATATAAATATTGGATTAGTCAGTGTTCTCCAGAAAAACAGAACCAACAGGATGCAGACATACATAATGAGGTCATTAGGGTGGGCCTTAGTTCAGCATGACTGGTGTCCTTATAAGAAGAGACAGTTCAGACGCACAGGTCTCTCTCTCTCAGTAGACTGAGGGCTGACAAGTATGAAATTTGCATAATAGGCTGGAAACCCAAGAAAGACTTGATGGTTCAGTCTTGAAGCCAAAGGCAGTCTGGAGGCAGAATTTCTTATTGTTTTAGAGGACCTCAGGTCTTTTTTTTTATTTGTTTGTTTTGTTTTGTTTGCCTTCAACTGATCAGATCAAGCCCATACACATTATGGAGGGTAACCTGCTTTACTCAAAGTCTACTGCTTTAAATGTTAATTGCATCTAAAAGTATTTTACAGCAACATCTATGCTGGTGTTTGACCAAACAACTGAGTACCATAACTTATTAACCCAGTTGACACATAAAATTAACCAGCATGGTCTACCTCTTATCAACTTGGCATCCATTCATATCCCTTTAAACCATATTGTTATGAGCTGAATTGTGCCTCTATCTCCAAATTCACATTTAAGTTTCAACCCCAGAATGTGACTGTTTGGTGATAGGATCTTTCAAGAGGTAGTGAAGTTAAAATGAGGTCATTAGGGTGGGCTTTAATCAGTATGACTGGTATCTTTATAACAAGAGGAAATTTGGACACGGACGTGTACAGAGGGTACACATATGAAGACACTGGGAGGAAATTGCCAACTACAAGTCAAGGACAGAGGCCTCAGAAGAAACCTAAGCTGCTGGTACCTTGACCTTGGATTTCTAGCCTTCAGACTTGTGAGGAAGTAAAGTTCTGTTCTTTAAGCCACCAAGTTTGTGGCACTTTGTAATAGAAGTCCCAGCTAACTAATAATAATTCTTGATCTCCAAATAAAGGCAGTAACAAGGTCATCTTGTATGCAGTGTACTAACTCATTCCCCCAAAGAAGATGTAAAGTATGTGAGTGACGTTCATTTTTCTTGTTATCTTATAACTTAAATACTATGATAGAGTTAAAAATACTTAAATACCATCATTAAAGTCAGTACATCTTATATATGTTATATGATAAGGGAGTAAGAGAAGGAAGAAAGCAAAAGTTTGTACATAAGCATATTCATAAAAAATAAACACAGAAATTAGACTTGAAAGTGGAAATTACTTCTTGATTCAGGATCTGCAGAATGGATGTTGTGTTAGCAGGCATGAAAACAACATTAATCCCCTGGTTCATCTCCATCAGAGGTCTTAGGTGAACAGACTAAGGTACATTGTCAGTGAGCAGATATATATATATATATATATTATTTTTTTTTTTTAGCTTTTTTTTTATTATTAAACCATAGCTGTGTACATTAATGCAGTCATGGGGTACAATGTGCTGAGCAGTAATATTTTGAAAGGAATCTTTTTCTGAGCAGTAGGTCTCAACAGGGTGCTTAAAACATTCAGTAAAGCATGCTATAAACGATGTGCTGTCATCTGGGCTTTATTCCATTTGTAGAACACAGGCAGAGTAGACAGAACACAATTCTTTTTTTTTTTTTTTTTTTTTGAGACAGAGCCTCAAGCTATCACCCTGGATAGGGTGCCATGGCATCACAGCTCACAGCAACCTCCAATTCCTGGGCTCAAGCGAGTCTCCTGCCTCTGCCTCCCAAGTAGCTGGGATTGCAGGCGCCCGC
>CAUYRH010011687.1:0-15548 GCA_963574655.1 Perodicticus potto | reverse complement strand
TGTCTCAGGGTGGTTTTAATTTGCATTTCTCTAATAACTAGGGATGACAAACTTTTTCTCATATGTTTGGTAGCCATTCATCTGCCTTCTTTAGTGAAGGCTCTATTCATCTCTCTTCTCCATTGATGTATGGGATTGTTGTTTTTTTCTTGTGGATTAATTTAAGTTCTGTATAGATCCTAGTTATTAAGCTTTTGTCTGGTTCAAAATATGCAAATATCATTTGCCATTTGGTAGGTTGTCTATTTGCTTTGGTTGTTGTCTCCTTAGCTGTACAGAAACTTTTCAGTTTAATTAAATCCCATTTGTTTATTATTGCTGTTGTTGCTATTTCCACGGGAGTCTTCTTCATAAAATCTTTCCCCAGGCCGATATCTTCCATCACTTTCCCTATGCTTTCTTTGAGGATTTTTACTGTTTCATGCCTTAAATTTGAGTCGTTTATCCATCTTGAATCAATTTTTGTGAGTGGAGAAAGGTGTGGGTCCAGTTTCAGTCTTTTACATGTGGATATCCAGTTCTCACAGCACCACTTATCAAATAGGGAGTCTTTCCCCCAGTGGATATTCTTGTTTAGTTTACCAAAGATTAGGTGGTTGTAAGTTGTTGGTTTCATTTCCTGGTTTTCTATTCAATTCTAAATGTCCATGTCTCTATTTTTGTGCCAGTACCATGCTGTCTTCACCACTATGGCATTGTAGTGCAGCCTAAAATCTGGTATGGTGATACCCCCGGCTTTGTTTTTGTTACTAAGAACTGCCTTAGCTATACCGGGGTTTTTTCTGGTTCCATAGAGTAGACAAGAGAGCAGAGTTTTCAGAAATCTCTTGAAACTAAGGTAATAAAAATTGGAGTTTTGAGCAGCCAAAGGGCCAATATCCCAGATAGAAGTGAAGGCCAGTGAAGTTAGCATGGCACTAAGGGCTTTTCCACTGAAGACATTTGCTAAATTCTTAAGCTGCAGAGGGAAAGAGGCTAAGAAACCCAGTAGAAAGACACCAAAAAGTAGACTATAGTTTTCAGAAGTTTGATTGTACTGAAAGGAAAATCTTTGAGTTTAGGACCTGTTGTGTGTGTGTGGGGGAGCCCTAGTAAACCTCCTGGCTCAAAGTCACTGAAGGGCTTTACCCTAGAAATGGGAGTGAACTAGGAATATGCTAAGCCTTACAAAGACTGAAACTCAGCCTTAAGTCAGATTAGTCCCTGTTTGGGTTAAGGTAGGTCCTGTCTCCTGAAAGTGTCAATCGGAATAGGATGACCCTCTCTGGAGAAAGATAGCATAATTTAGAGCTTCCACAACTTTTCAGTAATAAATTACCAGATATGCCAAAAAACGGGACCAAAAGAAAAAAAGAAAGACAATGGAAGCAGACTCATAGTGATCTGGACACTGGCGTTATCCGGTATAGACTTTCAACGAAGTGTGACTATATGTCTAAAAAAATAGACGACAATGTATTGAGCATTGCCAAAAACTAGAACCGACAATAAGATACTTAAATGATTATTCTAGAACTGAGAAATACAATATAAACACCCAAGGAATCAATAGAAGGGTTTAAATAGCAGATTGGACACAAAATAAATAAAAGAAATTGAAGATCAGGTAATTTGAAAATCCCCAGATTGAAATTTGGAAAGCAAAAATAAACAGAATTATTTAAAAGCTTAGAAAAGGATGTCAGAAACATAAGGGACATGGTGAAAATGTGCAACACATGTATAATTTAAGTTCCAGAAGATGATGGGTAAGTAGAAACTAATGCAGAAGCAATATTTGAAGAGATAATGATTGAGAATATGAATGTATAAAACTACAGGCTTGAGAGTACTATGAACATCAAGTATACATAGAAAGCCACACCTAGGTACATCATATTCAAATTTCCTCAAACTAAATCAAAGAGAAAACCTTAAAAGCAGCCAGAGGGGAAAAAGACACATTATGTCCAAAGGAGCAATAGTAAGATATTGGATGACTTCTCAAAAGACATAATGGAAATCAGAAGACAGACACTGCCGGCTTTAGTGCTGAAAGAAATAACAGGCAACCTAAATCCTATACATAGTGAACACATCCTTCAAAAAGGAAGGTGAAATAAATACTTTCCCAAACTAACGAAACCAGAGACAATTTGTCACTAGCAGACCCACACAAAAGTAAATACTAAAGGCTAATATTCTTTGGCAAAAGGAAAATTATCACAAATGGAAGCATAAAAATGCAGGAAGAAATGAAGAGCAGTGGAAAGGATAAATCCAAATGATTATCAGCTTATAAAACTATGAAAATAATATCTTGGGGACTCATGATATATGTAGAATTTAAAGTTCAAGATGACAGTAATAAAAAATCAAAAGAAGGGGAAATGGAAATAAAGTGTTATAAGACACAACTTTCTACACAACTTTCTTTCTTTTTTTTTTTTGAGACAGAGCCTCAAGCTGTCACCCTGGATAGAGTGCTGTGGCATCACAGCTCACAGCAACCTCCAATTCGTGGGCTCAAGCGAATCTCTTGCCTCTGCCTCCCAAGTAGCTGGGACTACAGGCGCCCGCCACAACACCTGGCCATTTTTTGGTTGCAGCCACCATTGTTGTTTGGTGGGCCCGGGCTGGATTCGAACCCGCCAGCTCAGGTGTACGTGGCTGGCGCCTTAGCCCGTTGAACCACAGGCGCCGAGCCTCTACACAACTTTCATCTCATGATCTAAGATGGCTTTTCCAGCTCTTAACATCCTATTGATATATCTTTTCTTTTGTTTCCTTGCTTCCTTCCTTCCTTCCTTTCTTCTTTCTCTCTCTCTCTTTTTTTTTTTCAGACAGAATCAGGGTGTCACCCTGGCTAGAGTGCAGTGACATCATCATGGCTCAACCACAACCTCAAATTCCTGGGCTCAAGCAATCTTCCTGCCTCAGCCTCCCTAGTAGCTGAGACTACAGGTGTGTGTCACCAAACCTGGCCAATTTTTCTGTCATATATTTTTTTGTTTGTTTCAGGTTAATGCAAGGGTACAAACAACCAGGTCACAAAATTTGAGATTGTCAGGTAGAGTCCCTCTTATAGTTGTGTCCCACACTCAAAAGGTGTGCTATATACCCCTACATTGTGCCCATTAAGTGGGAGCACGCCAACCCCCCACTTGGTCCCCATCCCCCAACTTTAATTGAAATCAGTTTATCTCCTCTGTGCGTGTGAATTAGATCAGCTACTGGCTTCATATTAGTATTGAATACATTAGATATTTGCTTTCTATTCTTGTGATACTTCACTAAGAAGAATGTGTTTCAACTCCATTCAGGTTAATACAAAAGATGTAAAGTCACCATCTTTTTATGACAGAATAATATTCCATGGTTTATATACATCAGAGTTTGTTAATCCATTCCTGAGTTGATAGGCATTTAGGTTATTTCCACATCTTGGCAATTGTAAACTATCATGTTTTTTGTAAGGATGGAATCTCACCCTAGCTCAGGCTGGTCTTGAACTCCTGGCCTCAAGCTATCCTCCTGCATTGACCTCCCAGAGTGTTAGGATTACAGGCATGAGCCCTTGCACCCAGATTATCTCTTTTTTTAAAGGTACTTCTCAGAAGTTTACACATATCACTTCTGCTTTCTTTCCAGTCACACGACCTTAACCTAGCTGTGACAGAGGCTGAGAAATGTAGTGTTCAGTTGGGAGGCTAAGTACCCAACTGAAACTTGATGTTTCTATTATTTAAAAACAATGTGAAGAGTGGATCTTAAGGAGGTGAGGGGAGGACAGCTGTTAATTTCTGCCACATTGCTTCAGTACCTGTGTACAACTGATTTGTAAGGGTGTAAAGATTCCAGGTGTGGGAAAACAGCATTATGCTAGTGGATCAACTAGTTAATTGACATTCTAGATGTTTTGGGATTCTAATATTCCCTTTATACTACACACAGATACTACTGTGGAAGGTCATGCTATGCAAAAATTTAAATCATGATTTAAATAAAGCCAAATTGATCACCATTTTACCAAATGAGATTAAGAATTGGTGCAGAGTTCTGTGGATAATATGAGTGTTGTAGTCAGTAATGGAAAGGAAAGGAGGCTTATTGGTGGGGAGGAAGATGTGAGCTGACCCCACTGGCATAAGAAAGTTCTTCTCATGGTAATGGTATCACTAATGAATGGTCCACTTGTAAGATACTATGGTGTCTCTTAGACAGACTATGGAAGTGGATCCTATAACTAAGAAGTAAAGCCCCAGAGTACTAAGGGAAGTGATTTTGAGGATGAAATAAATGCTGGAATTAGTTAAGGGGTTAATATTTGTCTGGCCCAAAATAATCAAGGAGAGCCAAGAAAAAATTTTACAAATGGATTGAATACATTCAGAAGAAACTATTTCCAACCAAGGAGACTATTTGGGAGAGGTCCAGAGGACCCTAGGTGAGGCACTGAAAGAAATAACAGCCAATCTAAAATCTATACATAGAATACTTCATACTTGCAGGAGGGACACCATTAACTTCACTCACTATTTCTTTTTTTTTTTTTTTAATTAAATCATAGCTGTGTACATTAATGTAATCATGGGGCACAATGTGCTGGTTTTATATACAATTTGAAATACTTATTGCAGCCCATTTAATAATTGCTAAGTCATGGAAGAAGCCCAAGTGCCCATCGACCCACGAATGGATTAATAAATTGTGGTATATGTACACTATGGAATATTATGCAGCCTTAAAGAAAGATGGAGACTTTACCTCTTTCATGATTACATGGATAGAGCTGGAACATATTCTTCACAAAGTATCTCAAGAATGGAAGAAAAAATATCCAATGTACTCAGCCCTACTATGAAACCAATTTATAGCTTTGAAGGCTATAACCCCAATTTTTTTTTTTTTTGCAGTTTTTGGCTGGGGCCAGGCTTGAACCCGCTACCCCTGGTATATGGGTCTGGCACCCTACTCCTTGAACCACAGGTGCTGCCCCACTCACTATTTCTTAATGTTCAGAGGGAAGCCAAACTGCCTCACTTTAGAAGAAGCTAGATGTGGGAGAGGCTCACTTGTAAGCAGCTAAATTGAAGACCAAGTTTTAGGTTGTAGATTGTTCTGGCAGTCTGACATAACACTGAGAATCAGAAGAAGTGCTCTAACCCATTCTTTCCCTGAGACATAGGGACAGAGGGCAGACTACTTGATTAAATGAACAGAGAAGGGAAATGGAGGAAATGAAGAAGAAATATAACTTTCTACTTCAAAACTTTTATGTTTCTACACAACTTAAAGAGGAGGTAAAAATAGGACTGACCACTTCAAGCACGGGAGACAACTGCAGATTGAGAAGAGGAGAAAAGGGTAAAAAAGGAAGACAAGAGGAAGATAAAGAGGGGGACTCCTAGGGGGCCATGTGCTTTGGACATGGTGCTGGCTAAAAGGCAGCTTAATAGAAGCAGCAAATTAAACATTCCCATCATCCTTTCAATCTGAAGGTACTCAAGACTCTGAGTAAGAGTAAAATCTTCATAGTCATGAATTGAACCTTCACACTCTGAAAAGAGTCTGTCATGGTTGCAACAGTAGGGTTGTACCCCTAAACCAATATAAAATTATAAGGAAGCGGGGTGCTGTTACCATGATTGGGTTGCTTTGGCCAGAGTGATCAGAGGAGGCATGTTTGAGGAGCTACTAATTTTAGCTAAGCTCTCAACATTGAGAAGTCAGCCATTCAAGGAGCCATTCAAGATCAAAAGGCAGAGGGTGGAGCAAATGCAAAGACACTGTGGAAGGAATGACCTTGGCATATTCCACAATGTGGAAGGAATGGCCTTGGCATATTCCACGAAGAGCAATAAGCCCAGTGTGGCTAAAGCAGAGTTAGAGGGAGATAGAATCATGATGGAGAAATACATAAGTACCAGATAATGCAGAGCCTTATAGACCATAATAAGTAGTTAATTTTATGTGTCAACTTGACTGTGTTATGAGATACTGAGATAGCTTGTAAGACATTAGTTCTATGTGTGTCCGTGAAGGCGTTTCTAGAAAAGATTAATATTTGAGTCAGTAGACTAAATAAAGAAGATGTACCCTCACCACTGTGTGTGTGGGCATCATCCAATCTATTGAGGGTCCAGAGGGATAAGCATGGATAAAAAGGATCTAGGTGTTAGTTAATACTTAAAGACAATGGGACAAAGGCCCTAAAGGCATTTCAGAAATCTTTGAGGCCACCTCTCTCATCATAGGCCCAGAGGCAAAGGAAGACAGAACGGTTTTGGGGACCAAGCCCATGGCACCACTGTCCTCTGCTACTTGTGGATGCTGTTGCCTGCATCCCAGCTACTCCAGCATCAGTGATCAATCAAATGGCCAAGGTACTGCTTGAGCTGCTCCTCTGAATGGTGCAAGCTGTGAGCCTTGGAAGATTCCATGTGGTACTAAGTCTTCAGGCATCTGCAAAGCAAGAGGAGTGAAGGCTTGGTGGTTTCCTCCCAGATGCCACAGGATGTACTGGAAAGTCTGGGTTCTCATGCAGTAGTCTGCTTCAGGGTTGGAGCCACCACAGGGGTCCTCTACTAGTGTAGTGGCTAGCGGATCTGTCAGAGAAGGGCTGCCACTCCCAAGACTCTAGAATTATAGAGCGACCAGTATCATGTACTCTCACTTACCCTCAGCCTGGAAAATCAGCAGGCATTGGACTCCTACCAGTGACAGCAGCCACGTGGACTGCACCAGCAAAGTGTTTCTCCATCCCCCTTTCTCTTGGGGTGCCCAAGGCCACGAGAATCCACCCCTTGCACCAGTGTGGCCATGATAACATCAATGGAAATTATTTTGGAGCTTTAGGATTTAATGTCTACCCTCATAGGTTTCAGACTTTCATTAGACCTGTTTATCTCTTTCTTTTTTAAAATATTGTATTAATAAGAGGGTATATATGATTAGGTTACATTGTTTGCATTTGTAAGGTAAAGTACAAGTTGTAGTTGAGTCCTTCCCCCAGGATATGTGCCATATACTACTGAACTTCCCTGCCCTCCTTCTTGAATTTAATTGTGTTTTCTTTCATGTCAGCCTGTAGTTGTTAATCTACTTGTTTCAAATTAGTATTGAGTACATGAAATGCTTGCTTTTCCATTCTCAAGACACTTTACAATACTTTATGTGGTGGTGGGGAGAATGTTCTCCAAGTCCATCCAGGTAATTACAAAATATGTAAAGTCTCCGTCTTTTTTATGGTTGAATAAGTATTCCATGGCATACGTATACAATAGTTCATTAATACATTCATGGGTTGATGAGCACTTGGGTTGTTTCCACATCTTTGCAATTGTGAATTGAGCTGCTATAAACGTTTGAGTGTAAATGTCCTTATGACAAAATGTTTTTATTTCTTCTGCATAGGTACTTAGTAATGGGATTGCAGGATCAAATGGAAGGTCTACTTTTAGCTCTTTGAGGATTCTCCATAGTTCTTTTCAAAAACACTGTATTAGTTTCCAGTCCCATGAACAGTGCACAAATGTTCCCCTCTCTCTGTACCTATGCCAGCATCTGCAGTTTTGAGACATGCTGATGTGGGCTATTCTCACTGGGGTTAGGTGATATCTCAAAGTGATTTTGCTTTGCATTTCTCTGATAATTGGAGATCTTTTCCCTCTTGGGAAGTGTAAAGTGTTTCTCCATCCCCTTTCTCTTTTCCCTCTTGGGAAAAGATTCTGTTTATGTCTCTTATGCAATGATTAACGGGTTGTATGCTCTTTTATTGTTGATGTGCTTGAGTTCTTTATAAATTCTGGCTATTAGACCTTTGTCAGATTTGTAATATGTGAATATATTTTCCCATTCTGAAGGTTGTCTGCTTTGTTGATTGTGTCCTTAGCTGTACAGAAGCTTTCTAGCTTGATTGGGTCCCTTTTATTTGTTTTTGGTGTTGCTGAATTGCCAATGGGGTATTTTTCATAATATCTTTTTACAGGAAAACACTGTTGAGAGTTTTTCCCACACTTTATTCTAGATTTTTTATCATTTCATGTATTATATTTAAATCTTTTATCCAGCATGAGTTAATATTTGTAAGTGGTGAGAGGTGAGGATCCAGTTTCAGTCTTTTACGTGTGGCTATTCAGTTCTCCTAACACCATTTATTAAATAAGGATTCTTTACCCCAGTGTTTGCTTTTGTTTGGTTTATTAAAGATCAGATGGTAATGTGAGGCTGGTTTCATCTCTACGTTCTCTATTCTGTTCCATAAATCTATGTCTCTATTTTTATGCCAATACCATGCTATTTTGATCACTATAGACGTGTAGTATAACATGAAATCTTGTAATTTGATGCCCCCAGATTTATTTTTATTTCATAAAGTTGCATTGGCTATTTAGGGTTTTTTTCCTGGTTCTATACAAAATAAAGAACTATTTTTTCAAGTTCTTCAAAGAATGACATTAGTGGTTTAATGGAGATTAGATTAAATCTGTAGACTGCTTTGACTAGTACGGACATTTTAATAATGTTGACGCTGCCCAGCCATGAGCATAATGTGTTCTTCCATTTGTTAACATCTTCTGCTATTTCTTTTCTCAGGGTTCACAAATTCTCTCTATAGAGATCCTTCACATTCTACATTAGGTATATTCCAAGGTATTTCATTTTCTTTGAAGCTACTGCAAAGGGTATTGTGTCTTTGATTTGATTCTCAGCTTGACTGTTGTTGGCATATATGAAGGCTACTGATTTCTGGACATTGATTTTGTATCCTGAGACATTACTTAATGTCTAATTAATGTATTTCTTAATCACTTCTAAGAGCTTTGTTGTTGAGTCCCTGGGGTTTTCTTGGTATAAGACTATGTCATCTACAAAGAATGAGAGTTTGACCTCCTCTGTTCCCATTTGAATTCTCTTGATATCCTTCTCTTGCCTGATTGCATTGGCTAGGACTTCCAGCACTATGTTGAATAGTAGTGGCGATAGTGGACATCCTTGTCTGGTTCCAGTTCTAAGTGGAAATGCTTTCAGTTTTACTACATTCAATATGATATTGGCTGTGAGTTTATTGTAGATGGCTACTATCAGTTTAAGAAATGTGCCTTCTATGTCTATTTTCTTAAGTGTTCTTGTTAGAAAAGGATGCTGAATTTTGTCAAATGCCCTTTCTGCATCAATTGAAAGAATCAAATGGTCTTTGCTTTTGGTTTTATTTATGTGATGAATTACATTTATGGATTTATGTATGCTGAACCAAACTTGCATCCCTGGGATAAAATCTACTTGATCATGATGTATAATTTTTTATGTGTAGCAGTATCCTGTTTGCAGGATATATTTTTTTTTTCAGTGTAAGTTCAATTTTGTTTCTTTTTAAAAAATTAATTCATATTAAATCATAACTGTATACATTTATGGGGTACAATGTGATGGTTTGATATACAATGTGGAATGCTTAAACTGATTAACATAACCATCACCTCACTTAGTTTTTGTGGTAAAAGATTTATAACATACTAATAGTTGTTTTGAAATGTACCCTTGCTTTGTGCACATTAGATGAGATTCCCCAAAATGCCCTCCCTCCACTTGCCCTCTTCTCTCCCCTCCCCCCGCCTCCTCTCCCTCCTTCTTTCTGGACTATATTTGTGTTTCATCATTTGTATCACGATGTAAGTGATTATATATTGGTTTCATAATAGTATTGAGTATACTGGATACTTTTTTGTATTCTTGAGATACTTTATTCAGAAGAATATGTTCCAACTCCATCCAGGTAAACATAAAAGATGTAAAGTCTCCATCTTTTTATGGCTGCATAGTATTCCATGGTATATTTATACCACAATTTGTTAATCCATTCATGGGTTGATGGGCATTTAGGCTGCTTCCATGACTTGGCAATTATGAATTGGGCAGCAATAAACATTCTGGTGCAAGTGTCTTTATTGTAAAATGATTTTTGTCCATCTGGGTAAGTGCCTAGTAATGGAATTGCAAGATCAAATGATAGGTCAACTCTAGTTCCTTGAGAATTCTCCATACTTCTTTCCAAAAAGGCTCATCATTTTTAATCATCAGAGACATGCAAATAAAAACCACTTTCAGATATCACCTAATTCCAGGAAGATTGTCCTACATCACAAAATCCCAAAACTGCATACGTTGGCATGGATGTGGAGAGAAGGGAACACTTCTACACTGCTGGCAAAGTAATTAGCCTTTTTGTAAAGGAGTATGAAGAATTCTCAAGGAACTGTTTGCAGGATCTTGTTGAATTTTTTGCATCAATATTCATTAGTGATATTGGCCTATACTTTTCATTTTTTGTTGGGTCCTTTTCTGGTTTTGGAATCAGGGAAGTACTTACTTTGTAGCACATATTGGAGAGGCTTCCTTCCTTCTCTATGTTTTGGAATAGGTTACAAAATACAGGTATTAAGTCCTCTTTGAAGCTTTGGTAGAATTCTGGTGTCAAACCATCTGGTCCAGGGTTTTTCTTTTTTGTAAGATTTTGTATTGTTGATGTAATTTCAGTGCTTGACAGAGATGTATTAAAATTTCTAATTCTTTCTGGATGAGTTTAGGAAGGTGATGTATTTCCAGGTATTGGTCCATTTCCTGTACATTTTCAAATTTCTGAGCATAGAGTTTCTTTTGGCAGGAATTGTTGAGAATCTTTTGTATTTCTGTGGTTTCTATTAATAACAATAACTTTTAATGAATGTTTACTATGTGTCTGAGTACCATGCTAACTGTCTAACTTTACATAAATCAATTTTTGCTACCTGTTATCATTTCTTCTTGTCATTCATGCTTTCATGTAATAATTTTGGGGGCTGGGTAGTGCCTGTGGCTCAGAGGAATAGGGCGCCAACTCCATATACCAGAGGTGGCGGGTTCAAACCCAGCCCTGGCCCAAAATTGCGAATAATAATAATAATAATAATAATAATTTTGGCACCTCTTATGTGCCAGTTCTACCTAATTAATTCATAAAAATGGAGTCACTCTTCCTGGACCAATAGTTTCTAATCTCTTTGGCATTACAGTCCTCTTTGAGAAGCTCATGGAAAACATGCCCCTTTTCCAAGATAAGTACTCATAAAATTTCCTTGGAGGGATCCCAGACCACCCTCTGGAAGCTCTAGAAGTTCTATGGACCCCAGACTAGTTTCAGAATCTTTGTTCTGGAGAAATGTTCAAGGACACACTAAGACAAGAGTGGGAGGTAAGGCAGGGCAGAAGGCCAGGGCATACAGAATCTTTGGCAGGTCAACTTTTGTTTAGAAAGTACTGGTTAAGTACAGATTTTGCTGCCAGAATGTGAAGATGCCAGGATTCTGGGGTTCCTTAGTGAATACTAATAGTACAATCTGGGCCATACACTTCCATTCCCTAGCATTCCCCTCTGCACCCTCCATCCTCTGTCCTCACATCCCAGTCTGGGCAGCCTAAGTGTCTCCCCAACCTCTCTTCAACTCCAGCCCTCACAAGGACAAATGTAATCAGCCCTGACACAAATCTTTCTGCCCAATTGGCTGGGGGAGCCTCTCCCACAGCCTAAAAGTGGGATCCTGCCATGAGCCCTTGTCCACTATTTTTTTTCCCCCTTGCGTATGGGTGTTTCCATGGCAATGGCCAAGCAGACTAGTAGAATAGCTGCCTGAGAAGCCACCAGGCACTCTTAATAATGATTAGTGCTTCAATTCAGCAAAGGACAGGCAACAAAAAAGCCCTGGATCAGTTCTGGTTCTCTAGTAAGCAGATACTGAGATGGGTTAGGAGTGAATAAAGTTTATTGGGGGTTAGTTAATACCTGTGAAAGATAAAGAAGGAATGAAGCAGTGTTGGGCAGAAAAATCTTCACACCTTGATGTATATCTGAAACTTGTGAAAGGAAAAAAGGACAAAAGCAGACCTAGGAAGGCTGTGATGTGGTCCTGACAAAGCCTCATCCAATCCAAGAGAGCTATGGAGAAAAGATGGCCCATGAGAGAAGGCCCACAGTGGACTGAAATGACCAGGTTTGAGTACCTTGTTGTGCTCATTTATTGACTGGAGTCTGTCTCAGAAGAGCATGGCCTGGGCTTAAATACTACAGCAGATCCTGAAGCTGCTGCAGCTGGAGGCTCTCAGGCAACCTCCCTGCTCACAGCTGAAAGGTAAGGTCTTTCTTAAGGGGAAAATTGAACAGCATCCATAGCTGCCACAACTTTTAACCTTTGCTAACCACCAGGAAAGAAAATGACCAGCATGGTTGTAACTTGGTGGATCAGGATTACTATGAGGTATCACCTTGTAACACTTCCATGACAAAGTGTGCAACTTGGGCTAGTTTCCTCTACCCTGCAAGGAGTGAGGGTGAAAGGGGCTGTCACCTGTAGATTAGATATAGATACTTACATACCTTCTTTGTGTTTCCTTTGGCTCTAGAAGCCTTCTAGCTAGAAAGGTAAGGAAATAAGATGTTGATATAACTGGTTCTATGATCAAATTTCAATAACTCCTATTTTTTATAATCTTTTCTCTTAACTAATTACTTGACATTTTGAATGATTTAAAATGGTGGAATTTCTGTAAGACAAAGGAACTGAGATTCTGAAGGCCCTTGGGCAGACTTCCTGACCAATGTTCACTATCCCCCACAAAATGTCCCCAATGCACATAGCCCCTTGCTAGTTACACTATGACCTACCGCAAGATATGTGGCTTCTCCTTTAAAAGTCTATGATCTCTGTTAGTCAGGGAGACAGATTTGAGGCAGCTTCTCTAATTCTCCCAACAAGATGTCTGTCATCTTAAAAAATTCCTTTCTTCCTTGGCAATCCTTATCTCTCTAATTGGATTTTTGTGCAAAAAGCAACTGGATCTAGGCTGAAACTTTCTTATGTTTTTGACAACAATTATGAGGGCTTGTCTAAGATGGCACTGCTCTTGGTTTGGTGGCTGTGGAGCTGGGAGAGACCAAAAGCTTCCCTTAGCAGCTACGTGACCATATTTGCTGGAGAGCAGCTATGGACTCTCCAACCAGCTGTGCTGTTACTAGCTTCCAATGCATTGGTGATTGCCTCTGAAGAAAGAACCTCTGGATTTTGGCATGTGCATCTGGGAGAGTGAGTGCCACCCAGTTGGGGACACACCTCTCAGTTTGGGGAATTCTGAGGGATTTCCATTTGTT
This sequence comes from Perodicticus potto, assembly GCA_963574655.1. Classification (NCBI taxonomy): domain Eukaryota; kingdom Metazoa; phylum Chordata; class Mammalia; order Primates; family Lorisidae; genus Perodicticus; species Perodicticus potto. The sequence continues at coordinate 2,386 of CAUYRH010011687.1, read as the reverse complement.
TTGGGCTAGATAAGCTCCCAACCATTTGTGAGAGTGGGAACTAACTTAACCATTTTGATATAATACTCTCAGGGCTTCTTAGTTGAAATTGCAGTTCATTTGTTTGGAATTTCTTGAATTTCTCTTTATGTTGAGTATTTATCTGTATTGGTGTCTGGCATTGTAAAAGTGGAGTCTGTTAAGCTCTTTGTTTCTATTTTCTTTTTGCTGGTGATGGTGTTATAAGCACAGTCCTAGGTCTATGATATTGAAAAACATCTCTGATGGTTGTTTCTCTTGTGGCAAGTTCTAAGGATTGAAAGGTCAGAAGACACCTCCACCCTCAAGTCTATGAAACTGAAAGACATCTCTCTTCATGTATTCAACCTGGTTGAGATGCAGGGACGCTGCTGTTGGACAGGGAAAGAGAAACAAAAACATAACATATACAGATTTATGTGGAATGGCAGAGTATCTCATGGCTAGAGTTCTGAGATAAAAGCTATGCAAAGTTTGTGTGCATGTCTATGTGTTCATATGTGTCTTTTTGTGTGTACATGTATTATATGTCTACATGGTACCAAAATCGTTTTATAAATAAAAAAACTCTCATAAATTAAATAGATGAGTCCAAATACTTTTCATGTCCATGTGAATTTAATAATCTTTGTTAAATAAGCTGCTTTTTAAAAATTGGTAATAAAATAGCAATAAAAATGTCTTCAAAATTATCAGTATAAATTTTTACTTAGGTTTACTGATCATTTTTATACATGGCAGTGTTGGGGTTTGACACAAAGGTTATAAAACTAAACTCCAGCCAAAATAAAATGTTATGTGTTTTTATAAACTTTATTAAGACTAATTTAATATTGTTGGTTTAATAAAAACAGCTAAATACCCTGAGGTATTGGCAAAAACACGCATATGTTTAACTTTAGGGTTCTTACTCAGGTAAAAATGTAGACATGCCTAAACAAACCTAGGTGTCAGTAACTTAGAATAAATAAAATTCTAAGTGAATGGCAGCACAAAACGAGAAATTTATGGTCAAAGATGTATGGAGTTTTTTTGTTTTGTTTTGTTAATCCTACTTGCAGATGCAGCTTCTTCCATTGACTTTATTTCACTGTCTGTGGAAAAATACACACAAAATCTGTTTCTGATTCACTCTTTCTGAGTACTGGTTGCAACCTGTTATGTGTACTTTGTGTTGCCATAGAAAATGCCTTTGCCTAGAAAAATTTTTAAAAAGAATGCTTGAACCGTTAATTTTTATATATTATTTTTTTCAAAACGAACATAATTGTTATTCTTAGAAGCCAGAGAGAATCTCAAAACAAACTTATTCTTTGGAAGTATCACATGTGATTGAATTTCCACTTAAGTGGAAAAAAATGTTTTGAGACTAGTTAGATTGTTTTTAAAATAGCTTGATCTTCATCATTACATTAAAAAAAAAAAGTTGTGACTTTATGCCATTATTTGAGATGCTAAGCACTGATGTTAGTTTATTTGGTCTACGGTCAAGTGATGTCATGTTAATAAATTTCACTTTGGGATATTGGTATTTTAGAAAGATCAAATTGGTTGACATCCTTAAATAGGATGTGTTCTAAAGCTTCTACTGTATTTATAGAACACTTCAAGATGTCAAGATCTTACAGAATAGGAACGCTTACTAAAATTGTTATCTTTGTTATTTCAGTAGGTTATTTTTAAGTTTCAAAGTAATAGTTAAAATGATATTTTGTGATTGTTTCTTGGTCTATGTTTTAAAATTCATTGTTTATGAAAATATGTTTATCTATTAAATCTCTTTAGAAATTGAATGACTTTGTTGAGGGCATAAATAATCACATTGGTTGTATATCTAATAGTCACAGGCTATCAAAATGGTTAAGTACAACTTGAACTTTATCTTAGAAATGAAAACAATGTAACTTAAACATTTGTACCCTCATATTAATCTGAAATAAGAACTAAAACAATTATTTTAATGGCATTTCGAAAAATTAAGTAGTATCTCTTATATAAAATAGCATTGGTTTTCAAAAAATGGTTAACTGTTAAAATAGATTAGGCAAACATAAATGAGATAAATGTAATAAAATTGCAAGAGGTTTTCTATAATCTGCTTCTTTTGAAACTTCTCAGATCTATATTTCAAAAGTACAATTTTTGCTGTTTTACTGCTTCCAGCTTTTCCTCCTCTTGAAAAGGCCTAAGATGATCACTCTTTCCTTCAATGTTTTCATTGGCTCCTGTAACTCTTTTCCCCTATCTTGTTCTAAGTATGCCATTAAGTTTTAATGCTGAAATGTTTACTGTAAAGGTATGAAAAGCAATGTTTTTTCCTTGCTTCTTGGTCTATCTGAATTGTTCAACATGGTCAAAAATCTTCCTA
>CAUYRH010011683.1:0-13043 GCA_963574655.1 Perodicticus potto | reverse complement strand
GTAGGGCTGAGTACATTGGATATTTTTTCTTCCATTCTTGAGATACTTTGCTAAGAAGAATGTGTTCCAGCTCCATCCATGTAAACATGAAAGAGGTAAAGTCTCCATCTTTCTTTAAGGCTGCATAGTATTCTATGGTGTACATGTACCACAATTTATTAATCCATTCGTGGGTCTATGGGCACTTGGGCTTGTTCCATGACTTAGCAATTATGAATTGGGCTGCAATAAACATTCTGGTACAGATGTCTTTGTTATAATGTGATTTTTGGTCTTCTGGGTATATACCTAGTAAAGGAATTAGAATGATTACTTTAATTATAAAATAATCATGTTTAATTTCAAAATAGGATGCTAATGCAGATCATTTGTAACCATTAACTACACTTTGAAGTTTAGTCCAAATTCAGGGCTAGGAATAATTAGAAAACCTAACTAACCTAGCCAACAATGTACTTAGTAGTTAAAAGTCGGATCTCAGATTTTACTGAATGAGAAAGCTTTACTCCCCATATGAAAATGAATACTTTCTCTTGGAGTCTTTCAATACAAATATACCAGAGGGTGAAGTTAGAGTTTTTTGCTATCCTAAATTGTAAAGCAAAGCCTCTAACTTGGATAGTTACCTTATTTTTTTGAGGCATTGATACCATTTTTAGAACAATACTTTAAAGGAATATAAATATTTGCTTCTTATCTTGAAACCACTCCATTGAAAAGCTGTCATTTGTGTGAATATTTTAACCAGGTCACTGCACACCAGTGTGCAGCAATCTACTTTTATTCCAATGGGTGCAACCAAACGTAACAGTGAAATAAGGGGGCACTTCTAAGAATAGTAACTAGATGACTCCAGTGGCTAAAATCCGGTGTCTGGATTTACTGATGTTTTTCTGTGCTACAGCAAAGTATAAGAGTACTTGTTCAAGAATGATTGTCTTGCAAATGATTATTATTTTCTAGATCAGTGTGCCCATATTATACAATATGTGCCAAATATATTTCTAGATCTAGAGAGCAAAGTAATTCTTCTTATTTCTCCAGTGCATAGGACAGCGAGAAAAACATTTAAGATGTGTTTAGAGAGATTTGCTAAAGACAATAAATACAGAACACAATGAATTGATTAACCAATAGAGTCTTTGGTGATCATGTATCACTTTGTATGTATTCAATACCGAATCTTTTAGGAAACATTTTTGAACACATAAGACAGAATTGACATTCAGAGGAATATTATGCACTAGAATGTACATGAAATCTGTGATTAGAGAATAAAGTTTTGACTTCTATTTCTGTAATTTTTTCTGCTTAAACTGGAACAAGTAAACTGGCTGAGTCTTCATCTCCACAACTATAATTGGGGTTACTAAAACCTCTATCATAAGCATTACTACAAGAATTAAGTGAAAGAGTACATTAAGAAATGATGTATAAAAACAACTGAAATGTTAGAAGTTCTAATCACAGATGAATGATCTTCAACTTTGAAAAATAAGTTACTTGACCAACATCTACAGCTATGTACCTAATTTTTCAGATGAGGATTGCAATTATATCATTTTTTATCATTTGTATTATCCTTATGAGCATGGATATTATTCCTTAATAATATTTTATTCATTTTTCCTTAGTGAGCTTATTTTATTGTGAACATTACATTTTAACATTTCACTCATGACCTCAAGTTTCCTTTCTTCACAGAACTCAGTGAACAGTTTGAATTCATGAAAGAAACTATGACCAGGTACCCAACTTTCCCCTCACTGACTAGAGAATACCTCATTAGCGTGACAAAGTGTAAATGCTCAGATTTGGGAATTAGTTCCCAAGAAAAATTCCTTTCAAACTCTACCATCAAGTCACAGATGAGTCCTTTTACATCTGAGCCAACTTACTTCATTCCCTACTTTTTGATTTAATTTCCTAGTTTGTGCAATCTTTCCTAACTGGTCCTCACTATGAGTCAGATAGTTCTTAGTGATATCCAGTCGCTGTTGATTCTATGCTAAATGCAGTAAGCAATTGCATGAGAGATTAGACTTCACAATAAAATGTTGGTCTCTGGAGATTTGGGAAGTGTTGGAAGTTATTTTTTGTTTGCTTTTTGTTTTTTGTTTTTTGAGACAGAGTCTCACTATGTCGCCCTGGGTAGAGTGCTGTAGTGTCACAGCTCACAACAACCTCCAACTCTTGGGCTTAAGTGATTCATTTGCCTCAGTCTCCCAGGTATCTGAGACTACAGGTGCCCACCATAATGCCCACCTATTTTTTGGTTGTAGTTGTCATTGTTGTTTGGCAGGCCTGGGCTCCAGTGTATGTGGCTGGCGCCTTAGCCGCTGAGCTACAGGGGCTGAACTGGAAGTTATTTTTTGATGAGTCAATAAACACCAAGAAGTTCTTTGATCCTTGAGAAAACTGAAACTTCAATTCATTACATTCTATCCTCTTTCACCTTGATTTATTTGTAAACATGTGGATAAATGTATTGATAATTCCATTTGACATGTTTTAATTTTTAGGCTTCCTTACGTTTTTTTGTAGATTAAAACTGGAGACAGATTGTCCCTCATTGAAAGCTTTTCTTTTCTTTTTTTTTTTTATTGTTGGGGATTCATTGAGGGTACAAGAAACCATGTTATACTGGTTGCATTTATTGGGTAAAGTCCCTCTTACAATCGTGTTTTGCCCCCAAAAGGTGTAGCACACACCAAGGCCCCAAGACCCCACCCTCCTGAAAGCTTTTCTTGTGCCTTTCAAATTATATAGATTCTCCTGTTTTCCCCTCACACAGAACTTTGTAAATTTTGTATATGGCAGTTCCTGCAATTTGTAACTAACATTTTTTCGAATATCTGTAATACTCACTAGAGTGTGAGTTCTTTGAGAGCAGAAATTCATGATGTTCATTTTCTCTCCCCCAAACTCTATTATACTAATTAGAATATAGTACTGTAAGCGTAATCACAGTAGTTATTTACTATAGTAACTAGGGTACTGTTCAACACCATGTTTTAAAAGACTATATGGATCATCCAAAGTGTTTATCTCAATAGTTTCCTTCCATTAACCTTCTTTGTATCATCCTACTGGAGAGGACTTCAAAGAAGAGCTTATATTTTAGCTCCCTCCAAAAAATAAATGAATAAATAACAAAACCTCACCATATTGTATTCATAGAAGAGTCTAGTATACAACATAAAAATTGGTCTAAAATATGGTATTTTTTCACCAAAATTATAAAAGAAAATTTAAAACAGTTGAAATTAAACAAACTCCACCTTTCCTTGCATATTTCTTTTACTCCATAGCAGTCGTCCCAGGCTGATTTCACCCCAAAGCTGATCTGTAACTAAACCCACTCATACATATGGCATGCTGCTTTCTCCTTTGGTGTTGTTGGCAGAAACTTCAAAGATTTTAGAGGCTTGTCCCATCAGGAGGACATCTGTGATTCTTTTTTGTGAGGGTAGTCTGATAGGGACAAAACTGGTCCTAGAATCAGGATAGTCAGGACTGGGAGGATGGAAGTCACTTAATGTAGGGAGTCTGAATACGGTGGGCTGGGGGATTATTATTTTCTATATGTGACACTGTATTTTTCTTTTTTCCTTTTTTTTTTTTTTTTTTTTTTGCCCCTCTGAGCTGAGCTTCTGTGGATCTCTTTGGAATGTGCTGTTCATTTCAGCATGGATGTGCTCAGCAGTGTGTGGCCTGCTGCGCTGTTTTACTTCACCAGCTGGGTTGTGCTTGCCAGCTTTTGTTCAGAAATAACAGGAGGTCATATGCAGTGTCAGGAAAATGTTGGCATGGTTAGAGAAACAGGTATTGTATTAGTTGCACTGAACTCAGACCTACTGATGGTAGGATTAATGAAATCCGTGTCTGGCACTCTCTGCAGCTCGATGGAGCTTACAATGAGCAGAGCCCCAACACTTGGGAGGCTCAGCAGGCCCCTGGCCCCTGGCTGCTTGACCAAGTAAGAATTGCCCAACGCACGTGGTAGGCAAGAGAGACCTCCTGACACATCTGCTTCTAAAAGGTGAGGCAGACAGACGTGAAGAAGAAATCAGGACAGAAAGATGACAAGAAGAAATGAAGAAAGGATAGGAGAAAGGGAGGGAGGGAGGAAGAAAGGAAGGAGATTGAGCTATATAAACTTTTATCTTTATCAATTCCAAATTGAATTTAAATAAACACTAATAGTAGCAACCCGTTATTGGTAGTTTTGCCATAGGTGAGTCACAGTTTCCAAAACTTACCATGAGTTGATGAATATAATTTCACAACCATGCAATGGTGTAGGTCCCCCTTATGTCCCCTCTTTATATGTTAGGAAGTGGATCTCAGAGACACAAGTAAATTTTCCAAGAGTTCACAGCTAGGAAAGGGGGATCCAGGATTTGAACTCAGAAAAGTCTGACCGCATAGTCTGTGTTCTTAAACAAATGTGTAACTGCTTCTCTCCACAGACTGTATCACCCCGTCTCTACTGGTAATCCACAATCATAGAGACAGAAAGAGAATACGGGCAAAAGAATCCTAGAAATATAAATAACGAAACTCTGGTAGACTTCAGAAAGCAGATACTTTTACGAGAACATTGGGACTGAAGGAATGTTCACATCTTATGCTTTGGTAGGGAAAACTAATTTTCTCCTCATTTTTCCCCCTCTGTATTGTAATAGCATATTTGATTATTTGCTCATTTCTTATTTTTATTTTAAAGGTTGCCTACTGACACAAGTAACTCACTCTGTTACTACTATTATGAAATATTGCTCAGAATTACCTCCTTTTTTACCAAGCTTATTGAATACTTTGAACAACCAAGTGAAGTCCACAGATGGAATACATTTTCTGCCCGAGCATTTCAGGAATCAGAACGATGACATGATGGCACTTGAAGATTAACTTGTAAATTTGTCACCATAGAAATCACCCACTTGATTTGATTTTTGCTCCTGTTTATTTCACGCAAGCACTGCATATGATTCCACAGTACATGGGCAGCATCCTGTATACTGAACTTGAAGGAGAGAGAGTTCAAATGCAGCCTGAATTTAAAGCCTAACAGAGTCACAAATGATCCCGTGAAAATGTATCTCTGTACTCTCTGATTACCTCTTTAGAGAATGGGAGAACAGCATTACACAGATAGGGAGTCGGGATCAGAGAGAATCCAGGTCTCTTAAATCCCAGGGTGAATGTCTGTTTTATTCCAAGCGCAGGGAAACTTAAGACTTAACAGGTTATCAAAAAGCATGAAAAAAGGGGAGAGCAACTGGAAGCAGTAGAAAGAGAGAGTAAAACAGGTGAACAGAAATTCCTTTCCTTTCAGTAGAAAGAGAGAGTAAAACAGGTAGAACAGAAATTCAGTAGAAAGAGAGAGTAAAACAGGTGAACAGAAATTCCTTTCCTTTCAGGGGCCTATAAATAATGGTTATAAAACCCTTTACATTACTTCATTTTGAGTTTAATTCACCGGCACACGATAGCCACTCCTCTTCTTCGTTCTTTGGAAAATTTCTGGAACCTCGGGAGTATTCATGGAACATTTGCTTGTGCCAATATCTAGCCCTGTTAGAAGTATTATGTGGAATTTCTATGTGTCGACTTCGGTTCCCTCTTTCCCAGGACTCCCTCACTTAAACTTGAGCAACTTCTACTAGTCTTACAAATGTACAAATGTTCAACGTTAACTCAGAAGATCATTAACAGAGAAGATGGATAAAGGCAAACTCTTGAAGACACCTGTATTAACATGTCTAAGTTCCTGCCCTCTCATGGGGTCAGCAGGATCTAGGCACAGATTAATTGGATATCTAATTAAAGGTTCAATTTCTGTTTCCCAAACCTATTAAATATTATGGTAAACACATAGGAAAATGTCATTTCATTTCTGAATTCTATTTTAGACAATATTCTTTTTGTTTCGCTTTTTAGTTCACTTTGTGTATAAAGAAAATTGTTCTTTCTAATCTTTAGAATTTTATTTTTTTAAGTTAACAGATAAAATTATATATATTAAAATTTATGAGAAACGAAATGATTTTTTAAAATATATGCACATTATGTTATTGCTAAGTGAAGATAGATAAAATATGTATTATCTCATGTAGTTGTCATTTTGGGGGGGCCAAAATACTTAAAATATACTTTCAGTATTTTTCAAGAATTGTGTATATATATATATGGTATAATTATATTATATACAAAATATTGCTTAGTATACAGTTTATTGTTATACATATATAATATATACTATATACTAAATATTGTTATTAATGATAGCCACCTTGTTATGTAATATTACTCTTAAACTTATTCCTGTTTAACTAAAATTTTGTAATGTTTGACAAACATCTCCCCCAGAGCCCTTCCCCACCACCACCCCAGTCCCTGGTAATCATCATTCCACTTTCTACTTCTGTGATATTAACAGTTTTATATTCTACATATGAGTGATATCATGCAGTATATTTGTCATCCTATGCCTGGCTTATTTCACTTAACCTAATGTCCTCCAGAGTCATCGATTTTTCACAAATGACAGGATTTTCTTCTTTATTAGGTCTGGATAGCATTCCATCTTTTTTGGGTGTGTGTGTGTGTGTATATGTATATATATATATCACATTTTCTTTGTGCATTCATTCTTAATGAACATTTAGGTTGATTACTTATCTTGGCTAGTTTGAATAAAGCTGCAATAAACATGGAAGTACTGATACATGTTTAACATACTTATTTCATTTCCTCTGACAAATATCTAGTAGCAAGATTGCTATATGTAATGGAGATTCTACTTTTAATTTTTTTTTTTTTTTTTTTTTTTTTGCAGTTACACATTTTATTTTTGGCAGGAAGGAAATCATTACAAACCTCTTGATTGACAATACTTACCTCTGGAAAGGTGCACATTCCACATGTAGCATTGCCCAAGTAATGCTAGATTGTTTATCACATTCATCTGCCCAATAGAAACCCACAACTACCTGGACACCAAAGCCTCTACTACCCAGATGTCAGCCTGTAGAGAAGCTCCTGGGAAAATGGAATAAGAACAGAAGGATCAAATTTATTATAAAATAGGAACAGAGGAAGCCAGCCAGTTTTGCACAGTGGAAACTCCATACTGGTTTTCAAAAATCTATCCTAAATTACATTTGGGTGGCAGGGGCAGAGTCTCACTATGTCGCCCTTGGTAGAGTGCCCTGGTGTCACAGCTCACAGCAACCTCAAACTCTTGGGCTCAAGGGGTTCTCCTGCCTCAGCCTCCCAAGTAGCTGGGACTACAAGGCACCCGCCACAATGAGGGGTTATTTTCTTTGTTGTTGTTGCTGCAGTTTTCATTGTTGTTTAGCTGGTCTGGGCCGGGTTTGAACCTGTCAGCCTGGGTGTATGTTGCACTGAGTGGCGCCTTTTCTCCCCATGCTTGCCAGTAGTTATTATCTTTTATCTTTTTGGTAAAAGTCATTCTTACACATGTGAGAGGATATGTCATTGTCACTTTAATTTTCATTTCTATGATAATTAAAGATATTAAGCAATTTTTTATATGCACTTGGCCATTTTCATGTCTTCTTTTGAGTAATGCCTAGTTAGCTCTTTTGCTTATTTTTAAATCAAGTTATCTGTCTACTTGCTATTAAGTTTCTTATACATTTTGAATATTTAATTTTAAAATATTTTCTCCCATTTTGTTTATTGTCTCTTCATTTTGTTGAGTGTTTTCATTGCTGTACAGCCTTATACATTAATATTATGTCTAGTTTTGCTTTTGTTGCCTGAGACTTTGAGGTCATATCTAAAAAAACTTGGTTCTCACACCAATATTATGGAGCTTTTGGCCTGTGTTTTCTTCTATAGTTTCCCACTTTGGGTTCTTACATTTAAGACTTCAATACATGTTGGGTTAATTTTTGCATGTGGTGTATGACAGGGTCTAATTTCACTATTATGTATGTGGATATACAGTTTCCTAGGCACCATTTATTGAAGAAACTGCCCTTTTCACTTGTGCTGTGTGTCCTTGGCACCTTTGTGGTAAATTAGTTGGCTATAAATGTATGGACTTATTTCTGCACCTTCTATTCTGTTACTTTTGCCTATGTGTCCATTTCTCTGCCAGTAACTTGCTATTTGGTTGCCATAGTTTTGTAGTATTTTTTTGAAGTTGAATATTATGATACTTCTAGCTTTGTTCCTTTAGCTCAACACCTATTCAGAACCTTCTGCAACTCAGTATGAATTTTAGGATTTTTCTATTTCTGTGAAAAAATTTTATTTATAGTTTGGTAAGGATTGTATTGAATTTGTAGATTCAAAAATGAATCTACCTTGGGTAGGGTAGACATGTCTACCATTGGGTATGGTAGACATTTTAACAATATTAAATAATTCTGCCAATCCATGAACATGGGGCACTTTTTTCTCCCCCCCCCCCCCGCCTCAGACCTCATGGGGCACTTTTATCAATTTTTTTGTGTATCTTCCTCAAATTTGTTCATCAGTGTTTTATAGTTTTCAGTGCAAAGATCTTTGGTTAAATTTGTTCTTATTTTTTATAGCTGTTATAAAGGAGATTATTTTCCTATTTTTCTGATAGTTCACTGTGAGTGTATATAAACACTACTGAATTTTACATGGTGCTTTTGAGTCATAACAATTTTATTGAATTCTTTTATTAGTTCTAATAGTTTTTGGTAGAGTCTTCAGGATTTTCTACTTGTAACATCCTATCACCTTTTTATTCCTCTCTAGCTGTCTTCCTTTGGAGTTAGGTGATTTTCCCTAGTGGTATGCTTTATTCTTATTCTTATTATAAAGGAGAATTTTTTTGGTGTGTATATAGATTTTTGCTTTGTGGTTACCTTAAAATTTATAAAAAATATATCCTAAAGTTATAACTTATTTTTGCAAGATGATAAAAATTTAACCTTAGGCTCAGCGCTCATAGCACAGTGGTTATGGCACCAGCCACGTACACCAAGGCTGGTGGGTTTGAACCCGGCCTGGGCCAACTAAACAACAATGAAAACTGGGCATTGTGGCAGGGGCCTATAGTTCCAGATACTTTGGAGGCTGAAGCAAGGGAATAGCTTAAGCCCAAGAATTTGAGGTTGCTGTGAACTGTGATGCTGTGGCACTCTACTGAGGGCAACATAGTGAGACTCTGTTTAAAAAAAAAAAAAATTAACCTTAATTGCATGAAAACAAAAGTGAACTCTACAATCCATTGAATTTTAATTCTTTGATATCACAATATACATGATTAAGCTTAATGAGAAAGGCATTTCAAAAGCCAAGTTAGGCCCAAAGCTAAACCTCTTGTAACAACAATTAGCCGAGTTATGAAAGCAAAGGAAAAATTCTTAAAGAAAATTACAAATGGTATTCTGATACTTTTGAACATATGACTGATAAGAAAGCAAAAGAAGCTTATGGATGATGTGGACAGAGTTTTAGTGATCTGCACCAGTGGGTAGCTGGCTGGTGAAACAACCAGAACACACACATTTTTCAATATATTTACAACATTCTCATAAGCCAAAGCTTAAACCAAAGCAAGAGCCTCACACTCATCAATCCTATGCAGGCTGAGAGAGGTGAGAAAGCTAAAAATGAAAAGTTGGAAGCTAGCAGAGGATGATTCATAAAGTTTAAAGAAGGACACCTTCTTTGTAACTTAAAAGTGCAAAGTGAAAAAGCAAGTGCTGATGGAGAAGCTGCAGTAAGTTATCCAGAAGATCTAGCTAAGATAATTGATGAAGGTGGCTACACTAAAGAACACACTTTCAATGTAGATAAAATAACCTTCTCTTGAAAGAAGAGGTCATCCATGACATTCATAACTAAAGAGGAGAAGTCAATGCCTGGCTTCAAAATTTCAGGCAATACACAGACTCTCTCTTTATAGGCTAATTCAGATGGTAACCTTAAGTTGAAGCCAATGCTTGTTCACCATTCTCAAAATCCTAGGCTTCTTAAGAATTATGCTAAATATACCCTGCCTGTACTCTATAAAAGAAAACACAAAGCCTAGATGAAAATACATCTGTTGTAGCATGGTTTACTGACTATGCTAAGCCCACCGGTAAGATTTACTTCTCAGAAAAGAAAGATTCCTTAAAACAGTTACTGCTCATTGATATTTTACCTAGTTACCCACAGTCTCTGATGGAAAAGCACAAGAAGATAAATGTGGCTTTTATGTCTACTAACAAAGCATCATTCTGCACCCAATGAATCAAGGAGTAATCTGACTTTCAAGTTTTATTATTTAAGAAATATATTTTGGGGAGGCGCCTGTGGCTCATGGGCGGCACCTGTGGCTCATTGAGTAGGGTGCTGGCCCCATATACCCAGGGTGAAGGTTTCAAGCCCAGCCTCTACCCAACTGCAAAAACAGAAAAATAGCTGGGCATTTTGGCAGGCGCCTATAGTCCCAGCTACTTGGGAGACTGAGGCAAGAGAGTTGCCTAAGCCCAGGAGTTGGAGGTTGCTGTGAGCTGTGTGATGCCATGGCACTCTACTGAGGGCAATAAAGTGAGACTGTGTCTCTACCAAAAAAAAAAAAAAGAAAAGAAAAAGAAAGAAAAGAAAAAAAGAAAAGAAAAGAAATACATTTTGTAAGCTACAACTACCATAACCATCAGAAACGATGATTCCTCTGCTAAAATGGGGATAAGTAAATTGAAATACTTCTGGAAAGAATTCAATGTCTGATGCCACCAAGAACATTTGTGATTCATGGGAGAAGGCAAAATATCAACATTAACATGAGTTTGGAAGAAGTTCCTTTTGATCCTCGTGGGTCACATTCAGCAATTTAAGACTTCATCATAGAAAGTAACTGAGGATGTCGTGGAAAAAGCAAGAGAAATAAAATTAGAAGTGAAACCTGAAGATATGAGTAGATTGCTGAACTCTCGTGATAAAATTTGACTGAATGAAGGTTTTATTCCTATGACTGATCAAAGAAAAGGGTTTATTGAGATGGAATCTACGCCTGATAAAGATTCTGTGAACATTGCTAAAATTACAAAAAACTACTTGGAATATTACATAAGCTTAGTTGATAAAGCAATGTCAAGTTTTGAGAGGACTGACCCCAGTTTTGATGGTTCTAATTTAAGTATATACTGTCAAACAGCATTACCACAGAAAAGTCTTTCGTGAAAGGAATAGTCAATTAATATGGCTAACTCTATAGTATTATTTTAAAAAGTTGCTACAGCCACTCCAAATTTCATCAAACCCCATCCTGCTTGGCCTGCAGCCATCAACATCAAGGCAAGATCTACCACAAACAAAAACACTAACTTGTTCAAGGCTCAGATGAATTTTAGCATTTCATAGCAATAAAGTATTTTAAGTAACATATGCACATTATTTTTAGATATAATTGTATTGTATACTTAAAGAGTACAGTATAGTGTGAATATACATTTTTTTTAATTTAAAAGGCTTAAAATTTAATAACAATAACAATGTTTAAGATAAGGACTAGAAACAAAAACCACATAAGGAATGAAGGAAGATAAATACATTCAGAAAAAAAAAACAGATGATTATTGCATTGAAATATTAAGCAATATTAGTAATAATAATGCCAAGAAAGTAACGTTCACATTGTCACATAAGACATTATAGAGTGCTTTGACTCTGAGGCTCAGTATGAAGTCATCAGTTAACTTCTTATTTTTTTTCCAAAGTCTCAAAAAATAGACAACTAATATTATATAAATAAAAGTAAAGGAGAGTTTCAAAAAATGGATCATGCCAAATCTTATAGACAATTGATAAAGAAGAAATATTTCAAAATCATTCTACTTGATCTGGGTAAACCTGATATTGAAATTGGAGAAAATATATTTTTATAAAGGGAAATTACAAACATTTCACTTATAAGTGATGATGCAATATCCTTAACAACATATTAACAAGTTGAATTAAAAATTAATGTTTAAGTAATGCACTTTGGTCAAAATTGAATCCAATTTATGTGAGAATTAGACATTATTTTCTTTCCTTTTTTTTTGTTTTCTTTCCCTTACCCCCTCCCTCCTTCTCTCTCTGTCTGCTCTCTCCTTCCCCCATGCCCCGCTGTGTCATTAATTGTCACTAATTGTCATCAAATCAAAGTTGAATACATAGGATTCATGCTTCTCCATTCCTGTGATGTTTCACTAAGAATAATGTGTTCCACCTCCATCCAAGTTAGTACAAATGCAGCAAAGTCTCCACTGTTTTTGATGGCCGAGTAATATTCCATGGTATACATATACCATAGCTTACCAATCAATTCCTGGGTTGAAGGACATTTAGGCTGTTTACACATTTTAGCAATTGTAAATTGGGCTATGGTAAACAGCCTAGTACAAGTGTCTTTATAATAAAAGTCTTTTTTTTTTTCCTTCTGGATGGAAGCCCAGTGATGGGATTGCAGGATCAAATGGGAGGTCTAGGTTGAGTTCTTTGAGCTTTCTCCATACTTCCTTCCCAAAAGGCTGTACTAGTTTGCAGTCCCACCAGCAGTGTAGAAGTGTTCCTTTCTCCCCACATCCGGCTAGCATCTGCAATTTTGAGATTTTGTGATATAGGCCATTCTCACTGGAGTTATAGATGGTATCTCAGGGTGGTTTTAATTTGAATTTCTCTAATACTTAGGAATGATGAGCATTTTTTCAATTGTTTGCTGGCCATTCGTATGTTGTCTTTAGAGAAGATTCTATTCATCTCTCTTCCCCATTGAAGTATGAGATTGTTGGTTTTTTTCTTGTAGATTCATTGAAGTTCTGTATAGATCCTGGTAATTAAACTTTTGTCAGGTTCAAAATGCGCAAATATCCTTTCCCATTGGGTAGGTTGTCTATTTGCTTTGGTCGTTGTCTCCATGGCTGTACAGAAGCTTTTCAGTTTAATTAAGTCCCATTTGTTTATGGTTGCAGTTGTTGTTATTGCTGTGGCAGTATTGCTCATACAGTCTTTCCCCATGCCGATATCTTCCAGTGTTTTTCCAATTCTTTCTTTGAGGA
>CAUYRH010011680.1:0-16520 GCA_963574655.1 Perodicticus potto | reverse complement strand
TCTTATAAATTAAGGCGGATTCTGGTTGGGTGCAAAAATATTAATAATTGAAATCTCATCATATTGAGTATCACCCTTAACAAATATGAAGTGTCCATCCTTACCCTTCCTTACTTTGGTTGTTTAAAGCCCATTGTATCTGCGAATAAGATTGCAACACCTGCTTTTTTCTGTTTTCCATTTGCCTGGAATATAGATGACCATCCCTTCACCTTAAGTCTATATTTATCTTTTAAGGTAAGATGAGATTCTTGTATGAAGCAAATATCTGGCCTCACTTTATGTATCCAGTCAGCCAATCTGTGCCTCTTTAGAGGACAATTTAAACTATCACATTAATTGAGAATATTAATAAGCCATTCAAAAATCCAGTGGACATTTTTAATCCTTTCACCATTGTGGACGTTGGAATTTGATCAAAAGTTTCTGAATGAGTTTTCTTTTGTGGTGGAGGATTATACTGGTCATTATAGAGGATAGGTCTGAGAATAACCTGGAGATCAGGTTTAGTTATGGAAAATTTCTTCAACTTGTGAATGTCATTAAAGTATTTAATTTCTCCATCATAAATGAAACTCAGTTTAGCTGGATACAGGATCCTGGGTAGAAAGTTATTTTGTTTTAGGAGATTAAAAGTCGATGACCATCCTCTTCTAGCATGAAAGTTTTCAGCAGAGAGATCTGCAGTTATTCTAATATTCTTCCCCTTGTAGGTTATGGTTTTCTTATATCTGGCTGCTTTCAGAATTTTTTCCTTCATATTAACTTTAGTGAAGTTAATTATGATGTGCCTGAGGGATGTCTTATTTGGGTTGAGTCATGCTGGGGTTCTGAAACTGTCTGCTTTCTGATTTTCAGAGTCTCTTGGCATGTCTTGGAAGTTCTCTTTCATACTCTCATGAAGAAGAGACTCTTCCTTCTGAAGCCACTTTGTTGCTTTCAGGGATCCCTATAAGGCGAATATTGGTTTTCTTTGAAGTATCCCAGAGCTCTCTGAGAAAATGATCCATTTTTGCCCTCCATTTCTCTTCCTCTTTAAAAGTTTGGGAGTGTTTGAAAGCTTTGTCTTCAATGTCAGAAATCCTTTTTTCTGCTTGCTCCATTCTGTTACTGAGGGATTCTACTGTATTTCTCAGATCTTTGAGGGCTGCAACTTCTTCTCTCAATGTGTAAAAATCTTTGGTCATTGTGTCTTTGAATTCCTTGACTTCTTGAGACAATTTTTGAAATGCTCCCAGAATTTCTAATTCCAACTTTTCCTCTATTCTATTGATCTTGTTTGCAATCCAAATTCTGAAGTTGGTTTCTGACATCTCAGCCATCTGTTTTGAATAGGATCTTCTGTTGTGTCCACCACATTTTTCCTTGGGGGGGAGGGGTTGATCTATTCTGGTTGTTCATGTTACGGGAGTTTTTCCACTGATTCCTCCCCATGATTATTTTGTACCATGTGGCTAGATGAGCAGATAAGGAGAAGTTGGGTTGGGGGTTCTAGGAGTAGTGATTGGCTGTTCTTTGCCTGGAAGTTGGGATTGACATCTTTACCTTTTTCCCCAGAGCTTTGCCAAGGACCCGTATAGTGCTATGGCCTGAGCAACTGGGGACCTTCTTCTTCTTGGTGTGGTGGGGTTAAACTATGTCTTATTTTTAGCTGGTCTCTGTCTTACCCTAGAGAATCAGTTACTCTGGGTTGAAGTCTGAGCTGTGGAGAAATACCAGCAGTTAAGTTACCGCACCCCCCACGGGCAACAATTGGAAAAGGAAAATCAAACCTTCCCACAACCACACACCCAGGTTACCACTTTGAATAGTCTTTGGGTGATTGGACCAGTTGAAGAGGTCCCAATCAATTGTCCCAGTCAGCACCAGCTGCAGGTGGGAGAATTCAAATGGTCTCCAGCAACTAAATAGCAGGGATCTATTGGCAGCTCTAGTATAACTCACTCCAGTGCTCCGTGAGATCAGAAGGACCCACCCAGCAAATAAATTAGTCTGGGAAGGTTGATGCCTCATTACCCACCTTGCACCTCTGTCACACTCTGTCACTGGTAATCCTGCAGTGCTGTGATCCAGTTTCCTCCAATGAGCAGATGCTCCAGGGGTTTGTGCCTGCCTGAGTCATAGGGAGATCAGTGTCTCTTCAGTCAGGCCACCACTCTCTGCCACTCTCTGCCACTATCTGTCAGGGGGAGGTGAGGCCTGACAATCTCGAGTGCTTAATGGGGACTAGGATGATTCTCTCAGTTCCAGCCCTGCCCCTGATTGATTTTGCTGACAGAACAGAACAACTTCGCAGAATTTGTTTCTGTCACAGCTATTTTCCCCTGTGGATCAGATGTTGGACTGCAAATCAGCTCTGGCTGTGCTGCTGCTTAGTCTTGGCTGAAGTTTGTCTTAGGGCTGACTCAGTCAGAAGTCACACTTAGTTGTCAGTTCCAGCTTCTTACTGCTTGCCCTTTGTCTCAGCTTTGATCCCCCAAGGGCTGGGTAGGTCTGAAGATCAGTAAAGCAGTCCTCTGGGTCAGCTCTACCCTGACAGTCTGCTGTCTCTGCACACACATATTCTAATCCCCGTGCTCTGCCCAGGCTGGTACTGCCTCAGGTATATCCCTCGCTACCTGGGGCCGGTGCTTCCATCTCAGATCTGCTCCACTAGTGGCCGCCACCAGAGAAGCTGCCTGGCTTCCTCTGGTTGCCTAGAGAGACTGGGATTGTCCCTTCAAAATATCCCCAGGGGTGTGAGCCTCACTGTCACTGTTCCCACCACTGCCAGTGCTGCTCTGTGCCTAAGGGCAATGCCCCTCCAGTTCTGCCTCATCTCTACTGATCCTTTTCTCCTTACTCCCAAGCTGTAAAATCAGCACAGGTCAGCAAGGGCCCATTCCCCATCCACACCCCTCAAGAAAATGCCCAAGAATCTGGACTCCTCAGGAGATAGGCCTTCAGACCTTGGTGTGAGAGTGGAGGGGAGTGCTGGGAGTTCAAAATTGCACATAATGAATATATACAGTTTTTATACAGTTTTATGCCTGGCAGGAGAGTGCCATTGCACCCAAGTAGACAGGAGAGTGCCATTGCACCCTAGTAGGGGAAGGAGGTCCAGTTTGTAGAGGGTCTCACCCGTGGGGTGAAATGGGAGGATATTTGAACTCTACTCACTTGTTTGTATGAAGGTATGGAGTATACTGCAAGCCATTCTCATGGGGTTGGGGGGGACTCCCATCCACTTGGCAATGGGTTCTGTACCTTTCGTTTGTATCCTTGGGATTGCAGCTAGCCTCAGCAGGGTTGATGTTCGTTCTTCAACCTTCTCATTTGGCTCTGATCTGAACCATCAGCTTCTTGCTAAATTTCTGTCCTTTAACTCTCCTTCTGAATGGGAGCCTCTGTGGAAACCTGGCTACAGACTGCCTTCTTGCCTCCACCCCCCTCTTTTATTTTTTTCCAGTTTTTGGCTGGGGCTGGATTTGAACCTGCCACCTCTGGCATATGGGGCCAGCGCCCTACTTCTTTGAGCCACAGGCACCACCTGTTTGCTTAGTTTCTTATCAGAGTAGGTAGCCAACTCTGCCGAAGGGGTGTTAAAATCTCCAACTATTATGGTGCTGGAGGAAATCAAGTTGCTCATGTGTGTTAGAGTATGTCTTATAAACTGAAGTGCATTCTGGTTGGGTGCATAAATGTTAATAATTGAAATCTCATCATCTTAAGTGTTACCCTTAACAAATATGAAGTGAGGGTGGCACCTGTGGCTCAAAGGAGTAGGGCGCTGGCCCCATATGCCAGAGGTGGCAAGTTCAAACCCAGCCCTCGCCAAAAACTGCAAAAACAAACAAAACGAAACAAATATGAAATGACCATCTTTATCTTTCCTTACTTTTGTTGGTTTAAAGCCTATTGTATCTGCGAATAACATTGCAACACCTGTTTTTTTCTGCTTTCCATTTGCCTGAAATACAGATGACCATCCCTTCACCCTGAGTCTATATTTATCTTTTAAGTTAAATTGAGATTCTTGTATGAAGCAGATATCTAGACTGAGTTTTTGTATCCAGTCAGCCAACCTGTGCCTCTTTAGAGGACAATTTCAGCCATTCACATTAATTGAGAATATTGATAAGCCTGGTAGTATTTTGAGTATCGCGTTTTTTGAAAGTCCAGTGAACATTTTTAATCCTTTAGCCACTGTAGAAGTTGAAATTTGATCAAAAGTTTCTGACTGAGTTTACTTTGGTGGTAGAGGATTGTGCTGGTCATTATGGAGATAGTTCTGAGAATATCCTGGAACTATGTCTGGCAAATCTCTTCAACATGTGAATGTCATTAAAGTATTTAATTTCTCCATCATAAATGAAACTCGGTTTAACTGGATACAGGATCCTGGGTTGGAAGTTATTTTGTTTTAGGAGGTTAAAGGTTGATGACCATCCTCTTCTAGCTTGAAAGATTTCAGCAGAGAAATCTAATATTCTAGAATATTATATCTAATATTCTAATCTAGAATTTAGATTAAATTCTAATTTAGAATTTAGAACTTAGTCATTCTAATATTCTTCCCCATGTAGGTTATGATTTTCTTACATCTGGCTGCTTGCAGAATTTTCTCCTTCATATTAACTTTGGCAAAGTTAATTATAATGTGTCTGTGAGATGCTTTATTTGGGTTGAGTCAGTCTGGGGTTCTGAAACTGTCTGATATCTGAATTTCAGAATCTCTTGCTATGTTTGGGAAGTTCTCCACAATCTATCTCTTGAAGTAGAGGATCTGAGTCTTTCAAAGCAACCTCGTTGCCTTCAGGCAATACTACTTTTCTTTGAATTGTCCCAGAACTCTCTGAGAGAATGATCCATTTTTGCTCTCCATTTCTCTTCCTCTTTGAGCATTTGGAAGCATTCAGAAGCTTTGTCTTCAGTGTCAAAGGTCCTTTCTTCTGCCTGCTCTATTCTGTTACTGAGGGATTCTACTGTATTTCTCAGATCTTTAAGAGCTGCAGGTTCTTGCCTCAATGTGTCAAAATATTTGCTAATTTTGTCTTTGAATTCATTGAATTCTTGAGACAATGTTTGACTAGCTCCTTGAATTTCTAATTCCTACTTTACTGCCATTCTGTTAATCTTATTTCCAATCCAAATTCTGAATTTGATTTCTGACATCTCAGTCATTTGTTTATGAATGGAATCTTCTGGTGTGTCTGCCTTGTCATTCCTTGGGGGAATTGATCTACGTTGATTATTCATGTTGCCGGAGTTTTCTGCTGATTCTGCCCCATGATTATTTTTCACTGTGAAAAGAATTGGATTGGTGAAATTAGATTGTGGGCTCCAGGAATAGTGATTAACCAGCCATTTGCTCAAGAGCTGGGACTGGTGACTGTAGGTTTTCCCCTACAGGGGAAAGCTTTGCAAAGGATCCATGCAGTACTATGGCCTGAGGCACTGAGTACCTGCTTGGTGTGGTGGTACTAAGTGGCTCTGTCTTGTTTTCAGCTGGTCTCTGTTCAATTCTAGTGATTCAGTAACTCTGGGTTGAAGTCTCAGCTGTGGAGAAATACAAGCAACTAAGACACCCTGCTCCTCATGGGCAACAATTGGAAAAGGAAAATCAAACCTTCCCGTAACAAGACAACCAGGGTACCACCTTGGATGGTCCTTGGGTGCTTGGCCCAGGTCAAGAGTTCCAAATCCATTGTCCCTGTCAGCACCCAGTCTCAAGTGGGAGATTTCAAGAGTTCTCCAGCAACTAGATAACAGGGATCTGCTGGCACTTGAGTATCAGTCACTCTGGTGCTCCATGGAGTCAGAAGACCCCACCCAGCAAGTGAATTAGTCCAGGAAGGTTGATGTCTCTTTCCCCACCTTGCACCTCTGTTACACCCAGTCACTGGTAACCCTACAGGGCTGTAACCCAGTTCCCTCCAATGACCAGATGCTCCAGGGGTTTGTGCCTGCCTAGGTCACTGGGAGATCTATGTCTCCTCAGCAGGCCTCCACACTCTGCCACCAGCTGGCAGGGGGAGCTGAAGCCTTACCACCTCGGGTGCTTAATGGACACTGGGGAGTTTCGCTCAGTTCCTGCTCCACCACCATTGATGTTGCTGCCACTTATATTCTCACAGAATTCGCATTTATGTCCTGGCTATATTCACCTGTGGGCCAGGTGCTGTTTGAGTTCACAGAAACTGAGACTCAGCTCTGCCTTGTGCTGTTGCTGCTGAGCAAATTCTCACGAAGCTGGCATCTCTGTTACTGCTGTACTCTGTGTTGGGGCGAGTGCAGTAGAGCTTACAAATGGCTCTCAGTTCCTGTCCTTTCCTAGGCTGATGCTGCTGCCATGCCTGCTTTTGTCCCAGCTATGTTCCCTGGAGGCTGGTTGCATCTTGGGTTCACAAAAGCAGCAGTTCTGACTCAGCCCCACCCTGGGAGTATGTGCCTCTATGCACAGATTTTATTCTCCATCCCCGCCGCACCCTACCTGGGCAGATACTGCCTCAGGCATACCCTTTGCTCACAGGGCCTGCATTTCTGTCCCAGATCTGTTCCACCTGTGGCCACCATTGAAGCAGAGGCCTGGCTCCCTCTGCTTGCTAAGAGAGGTGGGAAGTGTTTCTCCAAAACATCACCACGGGTGTGAGCCCTATTGTTCTTGCTTCTGCAGCTGCTGCCCTGTATTGCAGAGCACCATCTCTCCTTCTCCCATATGGCTCCCTCACTCCACAGTCCCTGCTTTACACCAGTGTCACCTATTCAGCACAGACTGTAACAGCCCACGTCCTGTCCTCACCTCTTGAGAAAATGCCCAAGGATCTGGACTCCATGGGGGATAGGCTTCCAGACCATGGGGTGAGAGTGGAGGGGAGTGCTGTGAGTTCAGAATTGTGGGTAGAGTATATATGTTCAGTTTTATGACTGATTGGAGAGTGCCATGGCACACTAGTTGGTCCTCTCTGGGGAAGGCATTCCAGTTTTTAGAGTCTCTCCTGTGAGATAAAATAGGAGATCTGAATTCTGCTCACTTGTTTGTAGAAAGTATACTGCAAGCCATTCCCATGGGGGAGGGGACTCCCATCTGCTTGGCAATGGGTTTTGCACCTATTGTTTGTTTCCTTGGGATTGCAGCTCACCTCAGCAGGGATGATGCTTACTCTTCAATCTTCCCTCTTGGCTGACCTCCAAACCATCAGTTTACTTGCTAAACTTCTGTCTTTTAACTCTCCTTCTGGACGGGAGCCTCTGTGTAAAGATGGCTCCAGTTGGCCATCTTGCCTCCTCCCCATCTCTATTTATTCTTACAATAACCCTATTTATTTATTTGCAGATAAAGGGAGCCATACTGTCAGAAACATATGTTAAAATGAATCTTCCTCCAAACATCTATTTGCAGTTTTCTGATCAAAGGGGAGGGAATTACCTAGTTTTACATGAAAGTTAGAGTCTCAGAAAATTATTTGCCAGTTCTCTCCTTCCAACAGTATCTAACAGACCCCTTTTCCTGTTCAATGAGACAGTCTAAGCAATACTGAACAGGAACTCGAGCCAATGAAAGGACAGGTGAGTTCTCAGGAAAATTACATCTTCATAAATATAAGACATCTTCTATTGTTCCTGTTGAAAAAATAACTTATATGGAAAGTCATGCATTTCTCTATAGCCTGTGTGATTTTCTGGACAGTATGCATCATCCTCCTTCGGTGACTGTTACATCTCTTGGTGATTGTCAGCTCAGCTTGTATCCTCTCTTCAAAGAAATATTAATACCTTCCTGAACTTCAAGTGGGTCTCAGAATTCTTTCACAGTGGGCTTCCAGAAGCCCCCATTTGCTCATACCTAGTGGTTGGATTTTTCTTTCAACGCAGAAGAAAAGGCAGCTTTACTGAGAAAGATTTAAATTCTCACTCCATGATCTAATGTTCTTCCCTATCAAAGAATTAAGATTTGGCCACAGCAGCTGCATCTACTGTGAAGTAGAAGCAGGATATTTTCTGAATTCACTCATTTTTTTTGTTTTGTTTTGTTTTTGAGATAGAGTCTCACTATATCACCCTCAGTAGAGTGCTGTGGTGTCACAGCTCACAGCAACCTCAAACTCTTGGGCTCAAGCTATTCTCTTGCCTCAGCCTTCCAAGTAGCTGGGAGGGACTACAGGTGCCTGCCACAATGCCCAGTTATTTTTGTTGCAGTTGTCATTGTTGGTTAGCTGGCCTGACCCAGGTTCAAACCTGCCAACTTTGGTGTATGTGGCTGGCACCATAACCTCTGTGCTACAGGCTCTGAGCCAGAATTCACTCATCCTTGAGGGGCCTTTTTCTCTGGTCTCAGTGCCTCCTATTTCTTTAGGAGCAATAAGAGAACTTCTCCCCACCCCCAATTCTGGCCCTAACCTTTTTGAAACTCTCCCTTCAAAAAAAAAAAAAAAACAACAACTCTTCTCTCCATGAAAGATACATTAAAATTAGCCTGAATTGACTTAAAATAATGCTGGGATAAATTTCAGATTAGGTTGTAATGGCTACTTTATACATTTATTGCTACATATGTTCAGCTCACAATTCAGTGACTTGTCAGCAATATTGATATATCATCACTCCCAGTTCCCATTAGTCAGTTCTTGCTTGAGTCTCCTATGCATTTGTAAACCTGTGTTGTTTGGGGCTATAGCCATCTGGTTATTTTAGCTGTGGCCAAAGGATCCACTTTTTATATTTCTCACTTACCAGCTTGGCAATATTGTGCTGGCTGTTAGCTAGGGGCCCTACTTCTCTCCACCGTTCTGCTTGAGTGTTCTCAGTGCATGGCAAGTGGCTTCCCCAGTATAAGCCATCCAAAAGAAGGGTGGATGTTGTGTTTCTTTTATGTTCTGTCCTTTGAAATATCTGCCATGTCCACTTTTTTCTATTGGTAGAGCCAAAGTGTGCCCAGGTTCAAAGGGAGAGAATACTGACTCTACTTCCTGAGAAGAACAGTTGGGATGGTATAATATTGTGGCAGCCATTTTGGAAAATACAATCTACCCTAATGGCTGATAAAAATTTAATGAGTGTTCCAATGGATAATGTTAGAAACAGGGATTACTTAGATTTCTGAGGGTGAAAAGCCTTACCATAAAGCCAGAATATATAACGTTAGAAAAAGGGTTGCCCCTTGCAATGTAATCTAGGGTAGTAACCAAAAACCATATGTAAGAGATTCAGAAATGAGTGAGATTTAGGATCTGATGAGATTTAGGAGAAGTCACAAGTTAGAAGTTACAATTTGAGAATGTTAACTGTTTATTCTCTGCCGCCCCCGCCCCCCCACTGCATTTGCTCAAAATAAAAAGTTCTGAGATAGTTTTTGCTTAGGCAAACTCTTGTTTCCTAAGACAGGTTCTTTGGGCTTTAGGGATGCAGGGATAGGAGAATAGAGCTGGGAGGGTAGGGGAAGAATTGAGAGTGAAATGGAAAGAGGGGAGAGAAAGGCAAAGGATTTAGGTTTACAGGAGTGAGCTGTTCTACTTGACAAGGTGATTGGGAGGAAGGGAAAGCATTTTGGCCTGAGGTGAAGGATGAGTTGGGAGTACAGTTGAGCAGTTGTTAGCTGTGAGGGTAGATGAGGAATGAGGATTTCATGTCTTTGCACAGTGCATTTCATATTCTTTAGTATTCTTGATAGATTTGGGGGAAAAAATAGGATTCCCTTTAGGTTAACTTTGCCCACTGAACTGTACTTTTAGAATGGGATTCATCCCAAAGACAGAACCACTTGAGTATCAGGGCTCAAGAGCCCAGAAATGAAAGTATAGTTGAAAGTGTAATGTCTCAAGCCACATAGATGTGGGTACAAATCCTGTCTTATCACATATTAGCTTTAAGGTTTGGGGCAAATTTTCCACAGTCAAATGAGGTAATGTGTTTCTAAGTCTTCTCAATTAAAATTCTAAGTCTTCTCCAGGATTTTAAATATGAAACCTGATGCAGTAGATTCAGCCCCAGATCATATGACTTCCTACAGTTTGCATCCAGACAAAATCAGGGCTTTGAAAAATAGAGTCCCTGAAACTGATTTGCAAATCCAGGGCAAAGTCCTCTTCATTTAAGACAAAGTTTTTCAGTCTTTCCTATGGAAACTGGGGCATGTTCCTCAGCTTCTATTTGGCATATCATTCACATCAGGGAGCAAAACAAGTTGTAAAAGTATCAAGTAAAATTTGCTCAAATCTTAATTCTTTTGAAAACACCCAATCTCTGATGTCCTGATTAGATTCTAAATCTTCTTTCAAGCTTTTTAAAATGAAGGTGAAAGTGAAAACTGAGCTAAAATATCAACTTTCCCCTCAAAATTATAGTTCTTTTTTTCTGGAAAATATTCAGAGAATTATTTTTCCTTTTTTCCAGAGGCTTAGATTTTTCCTTCTCTGCTATGTAAAGGAAAAGTTTCAATATGATTCATACATAATTTGAAATTATTTTTAAAGATTCTACTTTTCTTCTGTCATTTTTTCTAACCTATAGGATTATTCGTGAATCTAGAATGTTAGGTTGCTGAAGGTAATAATGATAGTAATCAACTATGAAAACCCTGCCCTCAAGTACCTTTAAATCTGTAATGTCCATCTTTTCTTTTTTTCTCTTCCTCCCCCTCCTCTTTCTCTAGGCATCTGTAGGATCCCATCTCTGCCTTTTGTGGGCCAGTTACAAAACCTAGAACTTACATTTTCTCCTTTAATTTTCATGATAAGTCTCATTTTGTTATCTCCAGCTTAGATGAGGGGAAATACGAACCAATATTGACAAATTATTATTAAATGAATCCAATAATTAAATGATTCCATGTAACTTTCTGTTACAGTTCTGTACTGTATATGCTATGGATTTTGACAAATGCATAATGTCATATATCCACCATCATAGTATCATACAGAATAGTTTCACTGCCCCAGAAATCTCCTGTGTTTTACCTATTCATCATTGTTCCCATTCCACTCCTTGAGTCCCTGGCAACTATTTATATTTTCGCTGTCCCTATATAGTTTTTCCTTTTCCAGAATGTCATATGGTTGAAAACATATAGTAAAATCTGCAGGGTATGTTGGCAGCTGGAGATCCCGGGAAGAGTTGACACTGCAGTTCAAGTTCAAGGCAGTCTCCTGGAAGAAATTCTTCTTCTCATGTTATGGAGGATAATCTGCATTACTCAAAGTCTGCTGATTTAAATGTTAATCTCATCTAAAAAATACCCTTATAGAAACACCTAGAATCATGTTTGACCAAATATCTATCTGGAGCCTCTGAGCTAGCCAAGTAGATGCATAAAATTGATTGTCATAGTTACCAACATTAATTAAGGTCCCTCCGTGTCTTTTTGTAACTTGATGGCTCATTTCTTTTTACCACTGCATAATATTCCACAGTATGCATGCACCCACATGTGTTTATCTGATCACTTGTTGGACTTCTTGGTTGTCATCAGTTGGGGCAGCATCCGTATACATTGCTGTTATTTGATCTTGGAATTCCTAATGACATATAATGGTGATCTTCTTTCCTATGCTTATTTGCCATCCGTATACCTTATTTGGTGAAGTGTCTACAAATCGTTTCCCATTTTTTAATTTAGTTGTTTTTTTTTCTTATTGTTGAGTTTTATGAGTTCTTTATGTATTATAAATGCAAGTCCTTTATCATGTATGTGTTCTGCAAATATTTTCTCCCATTCTATGGCTCATCTTTTCATTCTCTTAGATGTTGTTGCTTCCTATATTTAAAGGGTCTTTCTTTAGAAATTTCTACATTCTACCACTTTACCAAATAATGCCAGTTGAACCAAACAAAACACCAAACCCTTCAATAAGTAAAGTAAATAGTTTTATTATTCATATTCATATAAACTAATAATGGATTTCCAAACATGTAAGTCCCTCAACCACTTGCTTCACTCCGTGACCACCATCACATCCACATTATGGTACCACATGCCACAGTTCTGCAAATAAATTGAAAATTAGATGACTACTCATAAAAGTAGTCATTGGGATTGTTCCTTTTCTTTTCTAGTGAAATGTGATGTGTTCCCCATTCTCAGTTATTCTCAGGTCTTCTAAGATTAGGCAGGTCTGTAATTCTCCTCTTGTTCATTGTGTATTTACTCTACCAAACCTGCTGAGTTATCTTTGGGAATCCCACCTAACCCTTGGTCTTTGTTAGCCTAGGCTAGATTATGTTGCAGTGCCAATCCAAAATTGTCAGAGCTTCAAAACTTCCATGCCATAATTCATGTCCAACAAGGGTATCCTCAGTTCTGTAGGCTGTAGAGGCTGGACCATCTGGAACATTACTGGTTTTTATGGCATGGGAAATGGGAATGTGAGGATGGCCTACTTGGTCCTAAAGTTTGGGTCCAGAACTGATACATGTTTTATGGGCCATATCAAGTCACAAGACCATATCAAACTTGAAAGCAGCAAAGAAGTACAATCCTACTATGTGCCTATGGGAAGAAACCATACATGTTGGTGAGCAGCCTTAATAACCATCACAACCTCATGAGACATGCTGGCTGTTATTGATAATCACCATAACAGGTACTATGGGGTCCTGAGGGAATCTTTCCAGTTTTGAGGAACTGATAGTAACTCTTTCTGAGGTCAAAATATGCCCTGTTCTCACATTCATCAAATGACACTTGTGGGGGGGTTGTGAAATGCCAGTTTAATGGAACTGCACATGACTATCTGACATTTTCTATGTGGGCTGGGACTCATTTGGTTTCCTTTCATAAGACCTTTTGAATCTGAATTTCAGGAGGTGGAGTCCAACATCCTACATTTTCAACAAACTCCTCCAGTGATTCTTACTCATCTGGTGGCTAAGCATCACTAAAATGAAGCCTTCATGGTGCTTTAGGTATTTACTTCCTTAGAGCTTACTGAGAACACAGCACAGTACTCTAATACTTTACAAAAGGTGTCTCTTGTAATCCCCACATCTAATTAAAGAAGTAAGTGCTATTAGCCCTATTTTATAGATCCGAAAACTGAGGCACAGACATTTAGGTAGAGTCACACAACAAAGTCACAAAGCTATTAGGCAGGAGAACTGGGATTCAAACCTAGCCCTGCTGGACTCATGAGCCTAACAGGTTAACTTCTGGAATCTACTACTTCTGTTCATATTCCGTTTTCTCTTTGCCTGGGTGTTTCAGGTCCTTTGAATTTAGTAAAGGGAAAGTGTTACTCTCATCTGTCTGAGAAAAAAAAATACAACATATGCTAGAGTCAGCCACTTAACTGAGGTAGATAAGCTCATTTTTCAGTCCAATGGAAGACATCAAAAGATTGCTTTAAAGGACGCTGTTTACATACTGATTTAGCTCTCAATAATTTATTAATCTATTAATGTCTTTCTTTTTTTCAATCTTATTCTCAGAGGATGCAGCCAAGTTTTGTCTTAGGGCATGTTTAGTGTGAAGATAGGAGTGGAAAATAGGACCGTTAAGGGGGGTGTCCATTTTTGCTTGAGACTTTGCACCCTGTGGGTGCAAAATATCTGGGAGAGGGGATGAAACGGGACAAAATGAAAGATCCAATTCAATGCCCCCCTCATCTTTTTTCAGAAATATCCATTTAGCCTAAGATCCTCTCAGATTCACACTCCCCACCACCACCACAGCTTATCTGTACAATCTCATCCTGTTATGCCTCTGCCACTGACTGAGCCTTGTAAATCTAGGTGACCTGTTGAAGCCATCTTGTCTGTTATGGTCCATCTTACTGGACTATATAGAAGAACGCTTTCCAGGTAGTATGACAGAATTTAGTAGAGAGATCTAGTTGCAGAACATCAGAAGAGCTGAGGTTAAATAGGGAAAGGTAAGCCAACTCAGTGTTTAACTATTTTAAGAAGGTAATGTTGCTGCTAGGACTAGAGGGACCAAGAGAGGAGACACCTTGTCAGAGCTCAGGAGTCAGAGATGCCTGAAGGAGCTGCAGCCTTGGGAGGAGGAGCTGTCACAGGGGCCAAGTGGCTTGGAGTGCCAGGTAAAGGCAGAAATCCTGGAGGTGCAGATACAAAATGGGAGCTGGGCATAAAGGACAAGTTGCTTAGAGGGAGCAAGAAACACAGAGGGAGTGTGTATCCCGTAGGAGCCAATAACATACAAGAGGCCTAGCCACTGACTTGTTGCTGCCAGAAAGAGAAAGGGGGGGGCAGAAATATCCTGGTTGTACCTTTCTTCCTTCCTGCCACGCTTTCAAAATCACTTCCCATTGGCTAAACCTAATTAGACTAGTTTGCAAAGGAGCCTGGGAATTGTAAATTTCAGCATTTCACTCCTGTGCCAAGAGCATAGGCATGGATCTGAGAACCATCAAACAAGCAATTAGCACAGACATTAAAGGGAAATGACATCTGAGTGCTAGCATAATTATTATAGGTTAAGAACAAGGGGGTCACAGACTCTGAAAACACAGAAGAATATATACCATATCTAGTTTCTTGATATTAAATTATAATACATATGTGTTCAGTGATATTAACAGATAGGTTCAATGTTTTGACCCTCAGTAGTAGTACATAGTTCAATGAACTGTGAAAACTGCTTCAATAATGGCACATGAAGAGATTTCTATTAATCTCTGCACAGGCAGCTGAGATCTGTTGTCTCCCATAATTTGAGACTCTGATTTTCACTGCATAACCAAATATTTTGGTTTAGCATATACCAAAAAGTATGTTCAATATATTAAAGAAAAAAATATATATTTCAATATGTATTAACTAATTTAATTAACTACCATTGAAGATTAAATTCCATCTTCAAATTCCTTCAGAGAAAATATGTGAGCTAACCTGTAGCAAACTAAACTTCCATTTTCACATACCCAATTTCATTATGAATCACCAAGGGCTAGTGGTCAGTAGAGGCTGAAGGTCAGATATAGACTCTGCCATGTACTACAATTCATTTCAAAATGTTGTCTTGTAGTCTGGAAAGCTAGAAATGGTATCCACTTGACACTTAAATTCCTGGAGTATCACAATTTGAACAGAAAAGAGGATTTGAAATTTATTCCTTACTGATCCAGAATGAAAAACTCAAGGAGAGAGGAATGTGGGCAGGTTATTATGTCAATCATTAATCTCACCATTTTCAGAGACCACATACAATGGACAAGACCTGTTTACTATTTTCTTTTCCACCTTCATAAAGAAATTACTATTCTTAACACCCGCTTAGTTGTCCAAGCTGTAAACCTCAGGGTTCCTCACTCTATTGCATCCAACTTTCCCTGGGAACAAGTCCTATAAATTCTACTTCTTATGCCTTTTTTTCTCTAATCTCTCTTGTCTTGCTTGTTTCCACTAACACTGCTTTATTTCAGATCTACATATTCTCGTGCCTTGTCTGCTGCAATAGCTTCCTAATTCGCCTCCCATATTAACATGTTCATTCATTTGATAAATCTGCCAATATGTATTTCCATGTGGTAGCTAGAGTTATATTGCTAAAATCCTGATCTAATTTTATAACTTCTCAGTTGGAACCTGTAGTGGTCCCTTTTCCTATTGACTAGAGTGTTGAGACTTCCCAGTGGATATGGAAAAAAAGAAATTTTTTAGTAACATGGAAAAGACTATTCATCACCTAACACCAAACTAATTTTATATCCCCTTTCCTATAATCACTTTATTTTCCAGGTTTTTACAAAATTCTTAGTAACAACCGTATTCCAAATAGTTCCAGTGTAGATACAACAAAAGATTCTTGGAGGTCTGAGAGTCCTGTTTCAGTCTTTGGTGCTGTTTGTCAAATATCTCTGGTTCTGGTTTCTAGTGGGATTGTGCTTCCCTTTGTGCTGGTTGGGTTGGGCCATGCGACTATTTCTGGCCAATGAGTTTTCATGATTGCTTCCAGGCTGAAACATTGAATTGCTAGTGCAATACTTCTGGAGCTCTTTCTCTCTGCCACAGTGAATGAGAGTGTTCAGTATGGTGGTTGTTCTTTTAGCCTCCTTCCCAGAGTACAAAGACTTGGAGCAAAGTCTTTTTTTTTTTTTAAATACATGCATTTTATTATTCTTCATTACATTATTTCCTTCCACCCCCACCCCCCAATGGTAAGACAGAATTTACTTACAGAAAAGAATACAGAAAACACTAAAGCTCCTGGTAGAGGGAGAGAATTCAAGTGGGGAGAGAGAAGCTCTCTCCATTTCTCTCCCTGTCTTTCCCCATCTCCTCCTTTAGGCCTTTAGTCTCAGGGTATATATAGGTGTATGGGTTCCTTGGCCAGCAGAGGAATGAATACAGTTCCTTCCATGGGGGGCGAGGTGAATGAGTGTATCAATGAATGGATACAGTCCATTCATGGAATTGAGGCCTAGGAAATTCACAAGAAACTGACGTAGGCATAGGAAATGGGGGTTCCACATTTAGTCCTAAGTGTAAAGTGAAGGAGACACCAAGGCACAGGTGTCTCCTCGGCAGTTGTCCAGCCTTTTTGGCTATTGGAGCCTCTGGTGGGGGTTGGAGGTCCCCCTCCTTGC
>CAUYRH010011678.1:0-58808 GCA_963574655.1 Perodicticus potto | reverse complement strand
CTAACTTGCCATACTACTCTTAGGTAAGAATTACTGTGTTCTCCCCTTTAGTGGATTCAGAGTTCAGGTAAATTTGGGCAACACTACATCTTTTATTAGAGATTCTCAATGTTAGTTAATTTTTTTTTTTTTTTTTTTTTTTTAGAGACAGAGTCTCACTCTATCACCCTCAGCAGAGTGCCGTGGCATCACACAGCTCACAGCAACCTCCAACTCCTGGGCTTAGGCGATTCTCTTGCCTCAGCCTCCCGAGTAGCTGGGACCACAGGCGCCTGCGACAATGCCCGGCTATTTTTCTTGCTGCAGTTCGGCCCTGCCACTTTCGGTATATGGGGCCGGCGCCCTACTCGATGAGCCACAGGCGCCACCCCTACCTTTGTTAATATAGTATGATTTCCAGATAGCCCTGCTCTGAGGTATTCACCACTCACATTCACTTCTGATGGTCTGATAGCAATTTTTTCTCTGTTCAGGCATAAGAATGAGAAGCCAGTGGTTAAATGGATTTAGAGTTAGGTTCAGTGACCTTTCAAAGGACTAAGGAAGTTAATTGTCTGGGAAAGAGTGGGGTTGAAGGGATGGATCATGGGGTCTAGCTGGATAAGGAAAGAGGTCACTGGAAGAGTGGGAGAGTTAGGGAGAGATGAGGACCCAGAACATTGATGGTGCTAAAACAGGGGAAGGTCAGCTCTGGAGAAGTACAGGGACATTAGAGCATGTGGGTTCAAGGGCTGGCTTCAATTTTTACTTTGGATTTCTCAGCCGCTTCAGTCTTTACACTTATACCTCATTAATTAATCACATGGTGTGATTCATACCAATTGAAGTCAAGAAACAAATTATCACTGCCTACTTGTGAGTCTTACAATTTTGGGGTCTTGGTGATGTAGAGTTTTACAACCACCGACTTTGAAGTTTTGTTTCAAGGTCATAAGTGAAACACCATATTTTGTTTCAGCTACTATTTCTCTCAGCGAGATATTAATTCATCCAGCTTCTGTTGAAAGAAGAGAAAAAATTGCAATCTTTGTTGTTTTTGTTCACTGTCCAAAACAGAAAGTTTCTGTGCTCATGGCTTCTCACTGAATGAATCTGTCCTAAACTTGACTTGTCAAGCTTCATTATCAGAGTTAATCATATGTGAAAGCTCAGAATCTCTGAACTTTTGGACATTGTCATTAGGTCTACAGTTTTACTTCTCATGAGAGTCACCTCCAACTTTAAAATCTGTGCTAAAGTCAAAAATGCTTTCTCTACTGTTGTTTTTATGCCTACATGATCCTTCTAATATGTCAAGTGACTCATTTGCAGAATTTACATGACTGAAAATTTTAATCTCAAATCATTGTCTAAATAAGTCACTCATTTTTTTTAAAGACTAGTCAAGTGCAGTAGTGAAAAGGGGGGACGAGTAGAACAAAAAGTTCAATCTGTAACTGACAGTGAACAATCAGTTGAGATAACTTACTACCTTCAGACCAGCCACAGTTACTCATTTTTAAGCCAATGCAGAAAAACCTCCTGTGCTACTGAAGCTTTGCACAAAGCTGTAGCTTTAGTACAAAGCTACAGACTGAGCAGGTGCAAGCTGAACCCTGAAAAGAGTCATTCAAAATTACAGCACTAAAAATGCG
This sequence comes from Perodicticus potto, assembly GCA_963574655.1. Lineage (NCBI taxonomy): Eukaryota > Metazoa > Chordata > Mammalia > Primates > Lorisidae > Perodicticus > Perodicticus potto. The sequence continues at coordinate 57,174 of CAUYRH010011678.1, read as the reverse complement.
TTGAATTATCCGATGCAATAAAAAGTATATATAAAATTTAATAGTCATCAATGTAAAAGGCCATAATACTTGAAGTAGTTAAAACATGTTGCAGTCTTCTCAGTTCAGACAAGTCCTCCTCTGTTTCCTGGAATCATAGGGGAAAATGATTAGTTTCCTAGCTTTGTAGCACTTTCATCTTGCTAATTTGTGATTTAAATTATCTATACTTGGCTCGGCGCCTGTGGCTCAACAGGCTAAGGCGCCAGCCTCATACACCTGAGCTGGCGGGTTCGAATCCAGCCTGGGCCCGCCAAACAACAATGACGGCTGCAACCAAAAAATGGCCAGGCGTTGTGGCGGGCACCTGTAGTCCCAGCTACTTGGGAGGCAGAGACAGGAGACTCGCTTGAGTCCAGGAATTGGAGGTTGCTGTGAGCTGTGATGCCACAGCACTCTGTCCAGGGTGACAGCTTGAGGCTCTGTCTCAAAAAAAAAAAAAAAAAAAAATATATATATATATATATATATATATATACTCAAGACAAACGATATCAATACAGATAAAACAATGGGTAATATGCTATGGCTTTCCTTCCTTCAGCTCAGCATCTGAATTTCTAAGACAAACGTTACTTCCCAAGACACTGGGAGGTGGAAGGCAATTGTGTTCTGCTCCTAAATGGCTCCTTTAAATATTCCTTACTTATGAATAATGAAATTGCTATCTAGAACAAACACTGTCTGCTTGATTGTCAACCCCAAAACTACTTCCTCTTCTACCCCTTCTCTTCCTCCTTCCCTTTTCATAAAAGGAATGGAAGGAGCTAGCTGCTTAAATGGTAGACTGACAGCAATAAAGAGTGTACCCATATTTCAAGACCTATGAAAGATGTCTAGAAGACAAATAGGGACAGTAGAACAATCCACATCTTCTCTAACATTTTTTTCTCTTAGCCAGATTTCCAACTCACATCTGTCTCATTCTCTTAACCGCTAGATTATGAAAAATTAGGCCTTTAGAATGAGAATGAGAAAGGAAAAAATACCATGTATATTCATTTGGTTTGGTAATAAAAGAGTACCCTCTAATTTAGACTAAGAGACAAGAATAACTCATTACAACTATAAAAGTTATTAAGAAAATGAATAAATTGGTCACATCATTCCAAATGTATTTGTCCTCAAACTATTTAGGTTATTAAGTAGAAAATGTCTGATTTCCTTAAGTTCTAAGTTTGACAGTCGATAACTCTGACATTTCACTGTGACACATCTTGTTTTATTTTTATTATGATGGTACATCCTCAATATTTCAAATGTATGTGTTAGCTTGTGATTGATTATCTTTCATGTTTATTTAAGAACAATTTTTGTGAAACCATGGATAAGTCAAAAACTCACATTACTTTTGAATATGAGTCCCATCATGGAACCAATACAGCATAGACAGCTCAAAATATCAACGAAGTATTTGGGAAGGATGTGGCTAGTGAATGCACAGTATATCAATGTTTTGAGAAGTTCGGGTGATTTTAATCTTGAAAATGAGCCATGTGGGCAAGCAGAGATCAAAGTGGATAATGATGAGCTGAAAGTTGCAGTGGAAGCAAATCCATCTCAACCTATGTGTGGATTAGCACCAAGGTTTGATGTTACTATTCCAACAATGTTGGATCATTTGAAAAGATCAGCAAGGTCCAGTATCTAGGAAGATGGGGTTTGCATTAATTAAAAGAGCATCAGAAGAGAAATTGTCCCAAACCTTGCTTTCCTTTGCTGTCATGACATAAAGGCGAAGCATTTCTATACCATGTTGTTACGTGTGATGAAAAATGGATTCTCTTTGACAATCGCAAGAATTCAACATAATGGTTGGATAAAGATGAAGTGCCAAAACACAGTCAAAAACCAAACATTCATCAAAGAAAGCTAATGGGGTCTGTTCAGTGATCCAGTGCTAGTATTATCCACTATAGCTTCTTGAAGCCTGGTCACGTGATTACAGCGTATGTTTACTGCAACCAAATGGATGACATGAGGAGGATGCTTGCAGTTAAGCTGCCAAGTTTGGTCAATACAGACAGGTCAACCCTCTTGCAAGACAGCACTCGATGACATGCCACACAATCAAACTGCAGAACCTGGACTTGGAAACTCTCTCTCATCCACCGTATTCACCACACCATGAGCCAACCTTCTACCACTTCTTCCAGGCTTTGGACACTTCTTTTTTTTTTGAGACAGAGCCTCAAGCTGTCACCCTGGATAGAGTGCTGTGGCATCACATCTCACAGAGACCTTCAATTCCTGGGCTCAAGCAAGTCTTCTGCCTCCGCCTCCCAAGTAGCTGGGACTACAGGCTCCCGCCAAAACGCCCGGCCGTTTTTTGGTTGCAGCCGTCATTGTTGTTTGGTGGGTCTGGGCTGGATTCGAACCTGCCAGCTCAGGTGTACATGGCTGGCGCCTCAGCCCGTTGAGCCACAGGTGCCGAGCCTGGACCACTTCTTACAAGGAAAAATATTCAATTCTAAACAAGCTGTGGAAAAGCCCTTTTGCAATTTCATTGCCACTCACTCTCCAGACATCCTTGCTACTGGCATAAACAAGCTACCTTTAAGAAGGTTAAACTATGTCAATAATTTTAGGCAGGTACTTTGATTAATTATACTACATCTTATTTGAGATATAGTAAACTAGAATTTTGATTTGAAATCAGACATTTCATATTTAATGACCTGTAGGATTGTCAATTTTTCTGTACAGTCAGTGATTGCTATCTTATGTCCTATATGGCATATAAGACCCATACTGGTATAACAATAAATATTAGAATAGTCTCCAAATCCATAATTAGATCAGTGTATTAATGCTGAAACTAGAACAGGTGCAAGCTGCCTCAGAACCCTAGAAAGAGTCCTTCAATGCGACAGCACTGAAAATGCACTGACTTAGCCAGTGCATAAAAAGTATATAAATGCAATAAAAAGTATACATTTAAGTGTAAAAGGCCATGATAACTTGAATATTAAGACTATTTTAGTAATGTTAAGTTAAACTGATACCACAAACCAGGAAAATGATACAATACCTAAACTCACATTTGTACTTCTTCAGTTTAGTAAGTGTATAACCGTTTAATAAAAATAATGAAAGCAATATATATTACAACAGCTTTGTTTACCTCTATTTAGAAAAGCAAGATCTTAAGCTTTTCCATAGTTTTCCTGACTAAGCTGATTCTCAATTCATGTCAGCTAATGTTTTGCTTAATATGTCTTAGTTACTTTGGTCACCTGGCTTGAAGTTACCTTTTTACTGTTTTTGCCTGCTCTCTGATCATGAGGTATGTCTTCACCCAAGCCTGTCTGTCTTATCCTGAGTCAACAAAGAGAAAACATGGTCAGGAAGAAAGGGTGGGAAACCAAAAAGCACACTTCCCTTTAGCTCCTGTCTGTAATTAAAAGCTCCATGACATGTCAAGAAATCAAGAAGCATATCTTTGGAAACTAAAACTAATAAAAGGCATAAAAAGCAGCCGCAGCCATGAACTTTGGCCTCAAGCAGACCTGGATTCCAACTCTGGTTTGTTCCCTTCATATTTGCATGACCTTAGACAAGTTCCCTAATCTTCTTAAGCCCCAATATTCTGTATTACAATTGTCTCATAGAGTTTATTGTTAGGATCAAATTAGATAATGCGTGTAAATATTCTACATGGAGCCTAGCATATGGTAAACATTCAAAAATGCTAGTTAATAATCCAGTAGTGCTATCCATATAAAAACATTTTTCTAACCTTGGTAGATGTTCCCATATCCTTTGAGGGCTTTATTTAGCAATGACCTGGTGCCTAGACAGACTTGCATCACTTTGTTAGTTAAGAAGAGACAGGTTCTGGCGGTGCCTATGGCTCAGTGAGTGGGGTGCTGGCCCATATACCGAGGGTGGTGGGTTCAAACCCGGCCCCAGCCAAACTGTGACAAAAAATAGCTGGGCGTTGTAGCGGGCGCCTGTTGTCCCAGCACTTGGGAGGCTGAGGCAAGAGAATCGCCTAAGCCCAGGAACTGGAGGTTGCTATGAGCTGTGTGATACCACAGCACTCTACTGAGGGTGACAAAGTACAAAAAAAAAAAAAAGAAGAAGAAGAAGAGACAGGTTCTTAACAAAATGGTAAAGTTTATGTTTGATGAATAGTTTTTCTGTTCATTTGTTTTTGGGGTTATTTTTTAGAGACAGGGTCTTGCTGTGTCACCCAGGCTGGAGTGCAGTGGGTCTACAACAATGGGTTACAGCTCACCACCACTTTGAATTCCTGGGCCCAAGCAATCCTCCTATCTCACCTTCCCAAGTATCTGGGACTACAGGTATGAGCCACCACACCTGACCAGTTGTTTTTAATAGGATCTTGCTATGCTGTCCAGGCTAGTCTCTAACTCCTGGCTTCATGTGGTGCTCCCACCTCAGCCTACCAAAATGTTGGGATTATAGCCATGAGCCACCACATCTGGGCTTTGATGACCAGTTTTGCTTCAAATTTGCTTTCTCTTTCCAGCAACCACTCTGTCCTCCCCTCAAGACACCAAGGTTCTGTTTGCCTTATAGGCTCTTATAAAAGTGTTTGAGGAGCAAACAAAGGGCTTTCTGCTCCCCTCACACCAATGAAAATCTCCTATTTCTATGGTGTATTTCCTTGATGTATATGTTAACCTGGGAGTAATTTTTTGGCCCAAATATATTAACATGTGTTCTAATTATGTATATGTTTATTCAGTGCCCTTGGCCCTTTACACTCTTTATTAAGTGTCTACTACCATATTTTATTGACTCTAAAATCCATTTATTATAACATATGCCTTTATTTTATATTATACGAAGGAAGAAGAAACACTGCCAACTTAATGGTGGAAAAGCTTTCCAGGCAGGGGGAACAGTAAATGCAAAGGCCCTGAGGTGGGACTATTGGAGGAATAGCTTTAAGAAGGCCAAAGTGGTGAAGCAGAGTAAGCAAGGTAAAGAGGGGTCAGGGGGAGGCTGAAGATCTTGACAGAGACCAAATTGTTGTAGACCCTGAGTTGAATTTTCTTTGGAGAAAGTTACCGAGGGATGTAAGCAAGAGAATGATGTGATGAAATGTACATTAGTTGCGGATCTCTCTGCTTACAGTGTGGGAAACAGAGGGCAGCAGTGCAGGAGTAGCGGCAGGAAGGCCGATTAAGAGATTATTGTATTGACTCCCAGTAAGAGGATGACAGCCTAGAGTGGGAGCCATGGAAGAGAGGGAAAAGATTAAAATTTGGAATATACCTTTAATGTACCACAGATCAGAACTTAATTATGTGGATGTGGGAAGTGAGAGAAGTATGGAATCAAAGACAGTTCTAGGGTTTTGGTCTTAGCAACTACTAAATGATGGGACCATTTACAGAGATGGGAAGACTGGGGCACAAATTAGGAGTTCAGTTTCGGCTGTATTAGTTATTAGCAAACCTAAGAGACTGTTGTGAAGCAGGTGGATATTTGAGGTTGGAGCTCAGAAAGTGGTCAGAGCTAGAGATACATATTTTTGAACCAAGCTGCATGAAGATGGTATTTAAACCCACCCAGTGTGAACCTCGACATTGGCTCACATTAGAATTACCTGGGGTGCTTCAAAACCTATAGTATCCTAACCCTGCCCCTAGAGAGGTTCTGATACAAAAGGGACTTGGATTTGGTATTTTATTTTAAAAGTTTCTTAGGTAGTCTAGTGTGCAACTAAGGTCAAGAACCAGGACCTTTGGGATTGCAATAGCTGACTGTAGGAAGAGAAGGAAATCAAGGACTTAGGCTTGGTAGGCTCAGAAGAGGAGGAGACAGGTTTGGCAACAGAAATGACCAGAAACAGACATCAAGGTGGAGGTAAAACTAGGATAGTGTCTCAGAAGTCAAATAAAAAGGACAGAAGTTTAAGGAGGAGGGAGTGTTTGGCTGAATCAAATATTGTTCAGAGAGTTAGTAAGACAAGGACTGAGAGTTAATTGTTAATTAGAACAATAATGTGTGTTACAAATACAATAAAAGATAAATGTTTCTCTAGTCTTTCTTCTTTGTGTATGGATAGTCATCCCTTGGTTTAAGGATACTTAACCCCCACTACAGATTCCTAAATCCACAGATGCTCAAGTCCCTCATATAAAATGACATAGGGCTGGGCATGGTGGCTCACACCTGTAATCCCAGCACTCTTGGAGGACGAGACAGGTGGATTGTCTTTGCTCATGGGTTCAAGACCAGCCTGAGCAAGAGCAAGACCACATCTCTAAAAATAGCCAGGCATTGTGGCGGGTGCCTGTGGTCCCACCTACTCGGGAGGCTGAGACAAGAGATTCGTTTGAGCCCAAGAGTTTGAGGTTGCTGTGAGCTATGACCCCAGGGCCCTCTACCGAGGGTGACAAAGAGAGATTATATATATATATTTTAAAAAATGACGTAGTATTTGCATATAACCCAAGTAAATCCCTCCATATATTTAAAATCATCTCTAGATTACCTATAATGCCTAATATGATGTAAATGCTACATAAAGTATATGCAATATATGTAAATATGTTATATTGTTTCAGGAATAATATCAAGAAATAAGTCTGTACATGTTTAGTATAGATGCAACCATCCATTTTCTTTTTTTCAAATATTTTTGATTCAAGGTTAGTTGAAACCATGCATGCAGAACCCATGGATATGAAGGGCTGAATATACTTAAATTAAGCAAAATTGGTAGTTGTCAGGCATTTTATAGATCAAAAATAATTTAAAATGCTAAAAGTACAATAATAGCACCAAAAAATGTATTCAAAATCTCAGTTTTTTTAAGATGATAAATCTAAAGAATAAATAGCCAGATAAAATTTGGGCAATTGAGAAAAAAAATTACCTATAATTCTTTTGTGCTAACAAACCACTGTTATTTGGTCATTGATTGACTTTCATTTAGTGAATTCTTACTGCACTGCAGCTCTGTGCCTGGAACATAAACGAATATGACAAAAGTTTCTGCCCTCAAGGAACTCAGGACCTAGTGGGGGAGGTGGACCTTGAGAAAATGATGATAAAACAAGGTGGTAAGTGATGTAATAAAGGAAGCACAGTGTGAGAGCAAGAAGATACAGAGCTCAATATTGCATGTTAATGACAATGATCAAGAGCATCTTAGGCAACTGGAAAGTTGCTCAGGTTTTAATGTTAGTGATAAAAACAAGATGGAAAATTGGTGTACTCTGTGATTACAATCACATAAAAATGTGATCTCCAAAGGTTCTCCAGCCAACGAAAGGCTTGAACTGAGTCTTAGATGATGGGACAGGCAAATAAGGTCAGGAAAAGGTGGGGGAAGAAAGAAAAGGTAGGGAAGGAAGGAAATTCCAGGCTGGAAGAAGACAAGGGCAATGAAACACAATGAGCAGCCTATTTGGCTGCTGAAACAACTTTGGTGTGGCTGGAGTGTGGTGTTCCCATGAGGGAGTAACCAGATGTAAAACTGGAAAGACAGGCAGGTGATAACAAGATAAAAGAGATAGAGAAGACTCATGTAGTGCCAGAGAGTTTGCACTTTATCCAGCCACTTATGAGTAGCCACAAAAGAATTTTAAAGTGGAAAAGCAGGCTCAGATTTGGTATTACAAATATAACCATGGCAACTGAACTGAAAAGGCCTGAAACTGAAAGCAGAAAGCTTTTGCAATAATCTAGGAGGGAAATAATAACAGCATGAACTAAGGCAGGGGAAGAAGGATGGATGGATGGATGGGAAGAGATGAGTTCAAAGAACTCTTTAGGAGATAATGTAGACTTAGGGATTGGGAAGACTGGGGAAATGGGCAGCAGGAGAAACAAAAATGACCCTCAGATCTCAAGTTTGGATAACTGGGTCCTTAACCTGGTTCTTATTCCTGGCTCTGTTTCCTCTACCCAGATGATGAATATAGGAGGAAGAAATTTGAGAAAGCTGTGGAACATCTAGGGGATCTATGTAGTTGGATATCCGGAGGCTCAGGAGAGAGGTGTGAGCTAAAGACACTGCTTTAAGAATCCTCCTTGGGCAGTGCCTGTGGCTCGAAGGACTAGGGCGCCGGCCCTATACGCCAGAGGTGGTGGGTTCAAAGCCAGCCCTGGCCAAAAACTGAAAAAAAAAAAAAAGAAAAAGAAAGAAAAATACCAACATTAAAAAAAAAAATAAGAATCCTCATAGGCCTAGCACAGAGGCCCACTCCTGTAACCCTAGACTCTGAGACGCTCAGTTGAGTTCAGGAGCTTGATACCAGCCTGAGTCATCTGAGTGTGGTTGCTGGTGTCTGTATTCCCAGCTACACCAGAAGCTGAAGCAGGAAGATGGCTTAAGCCCCAAAAGTTTAAGGTTGCAGTGAGCTATGATGACACCATGGCACTCTACCCAGGTAGACAGTGTGAGCCTCTGTCTCAACAAAACAAAACAAAACAAAAACACCCATATATTGGTTAAAATATGTACATATAGTTTCCTTTTTCATCTTGCATTATACCAAAAAAATTTGTCATATTGCACCAGATTTTCAAAGTGGTGATTAGGGGATGAATAAAGTGTACTAAGAGGACATACTATAATTATAGTTGACTATAGTTCTGTGATAAACATTTTTATTCACAGTTTCACCCCCATATTTTGGATTTTTGGGGGGTGGGGGAACAGAGTCTCAAGCTGTTGCCCTGGGTAGAGTGCCATAGCATCACAGCTGACAGCAACCTCAAACTCTTGGGCTTAAGCAATTCTCTTGCCTCAGCCTCCCAAGTACCTGGGACTACAGGCATCCACCACAATGCCCTGCTGTTTTTAAGTTGTTGTTGTCATTGTTATTTGGCAGGCCAGGGCTGGATTTGAACCTGCCAGCTCCGGTGTATGTGGCTGGCGCCCTAGCCACTTGAGCTACAGGCACTGAGCCTTGGATTTTTTTTCTTAGAAAAGATTCTCAAAAATGGAAATATATGTGTGTAATATAGTTAATGTATACATGGATATCCAAATTACTTTCCAAAATGGTTGTACTGGTTTATCAACAATGTATAAGAATACATTGTTTAACTAGATAGGTGTCATATATGATATTATATGTGTGCAGTATTTTTATTATATAGGTTAAACATTTTATTGAAGTGTAAAATACATGTACCAAAGTGTACACATCTAAGTGTACAGCTTGATAAATTTCCACAAAGTAAACACACCGTGTAACCTGAACCCCATGTGCCGGAGGTAGTGGGTTCAAACCCAGCCCTGGCCAAAAACTGTAAAAAAAAAAAAAAAAAAAAGAAAGAAAGAAACAGAACAGCACCAGCCTCTCAAAAGCCTCCCTCCTATACTGTCCTGATTTTTAACACTATCAAATGGTTTTGCTTGCTTTTGAACTTTATATAAACGAAATCACATAATATGTAATTTTTTATGCCTCTCTTCTTTTGCTCAGCATTTATGTTTGCACAAGTTATCCATGTTATTGAGTGTAGTTGTTATTCATTAATTCTCATCTCTATTGTGTGAATGTTCCACAGTTTTTTACTGGTGGGCATTTGGGTAGTTCTAGTTTGGGGCTGTTATGAACAGCTGTGCTGTACGAATATTCGTATACATGTCCTTTTCATGACTATTTGTATGCATTTCTGTCGGGTGTATACCTAGGAATGGGATTGATGGATCACAGGTATGTATGTTTCAGCTTTGGTGGTTACTGCTATCAGTTTTCCAAGGGTATCAATCTTCTCTCCCACCAATGTAGAGGAGTTCCTAATGTTCCACATGCCTACTGACATTTTGTCTTTTTCTTTCTTTTTTTATTAGAGGCAGAGTCTCACTTTGTCACCCTCGGTAAAGTGCTGTGAAATCACAGCTCACAGCAACCTTTCCGACTTAGATGATTCTCTTGCCTCAGCCTCCCCAGTAGCTGGGGCTACAGATGCCTGCCACAATGCCTGGCTATTTTATGTTACAGTTTGGCCGGGGCCAGGTTTGAACCTGCCACCCCCGGTATATGGGGCCGGCACCCTACTTACTGAGCCACAGGCACCGCCCCATTTTGTCTTTTTCATTTTAGCCTTTCTGTTGAGCGATATCTTACTTAGCTTTAATTTGCATTTTCTCGTTTTTTTCTTTTTTTATAGACAGAGTCTCACTTTGTCACTCTTAGTAGAGTGCTGTGGCCTCATAGAGCACAGCAACCTTAAACTCTTGGGCTCAAGCGATTATCTTGTCTCAGCCTCCTGAGTATCTGGGACTACAGATGTCTACCACAATGCCCGGGTATTTTTTTTTAGAGATGAGGGCTCCCTCTGGCTTAGGCTGGTCTTGAACCTATGGGCTGAGGCAATCCACCTGCCTCAGCCTCCCAGAGTGCTAGGATTACAAGTGTGAGCCACTGTGCCCAGTCTGTATTTCCTTGTTAAGTGAAGATGTTTATTTAGCATTTTAGCATCTTTTCATACTTTTTTGATATTTGGTTATTCTCTTTTGTGAAAAAACTTTTCAAGTTTTTTTCTACTTTTCTACTATATTGTCTGTCTTTTCCTTCAAGGTTTTTTTTTTTTTAATATATATATATATTCTGAATACAAGTCTTTTGCTTAATATATGTACTGCAAATATCTTTTCCCACTGTGTGTTTGCCTTTGCTGTCTTAAAGTGAGTCTGTTGATGATTGGAGGTTCTTATCTTAATATAGTTCTGTCAAATTTATCCCATATGGTTAGCACATATTATGTCCTGTTGAAGAAAGCTTTGCCTAACTCAAGGTCATGAAAAGTGCTTTATTATTTATTTCATTTTTAGAGTTATAATCCATCTCTAATTTTTTGTGTATATGGTGTGAGATTGGGATCAAGGTACATATTTTTTCATGTCAATATCCATTTGACTCAGTCTCATGTATTGAAAAGATTCTTTTTTTCCCCTCTGAATTGGTTATTAATAGTTTAAGTTTTTTTTCAGTTTAATAGTTGGACAGAGGTACTTCATTGTTTAATTTGAATGTCTCGACTATTGAGGAAGTTTGATATTTCTTTTTCTTTTCTTTTCTTTTCTTTTTTTTTTTTGAGACAGAGCCTCAAGCTTTCATCCTGGATAGAATGCTGTGACATCACAGCTCACAGCAACCTCCAATTCCTGGGCTCAAGTGAGTCTCCTGCCTCCACCTCTCAAGTAGGTGAAACTACAGGCGCTCGCCACAATGCCCAGCCATTTTCTGGTTGCAGCCGTCATTGTTGTTTGGTGGCCAGGGCTGGATTTGAACCCGTCAGCTCAGGTGAACATGGCTGGCCCCTTAGACCATTAAGCCACAGGCGCTGAGCCAGTTTGATATTTCTTAAGACAGGATAGGCTATGCTGCAATAGCAAATAAAGCCCCAAATTTCAGAAGTTTCCACAACATAGGTTTATTTCTCTGTGTGCAAAGTCCAGTGCCAGTGGGCCAACTTACAGGACAGCTGCTCTCCCTGTAGAGATTGGGTGATCCAGGACATTCTCATCTTGGGACTTCGTATCATTATTTGGTCTTTAGAGTTCCTACTAAAGGAGAGGAAAGAGTGATGGTAATATACTAACTCTTAAGTCCTTGATCTAGAAGGGACACACCAGACTTCTGCTCAAGTTCCATTGTCTTATACCTACTACTATCAGTCCGTCTCACTGAAAGGCAACCTGAAAGTGTAGTTTTCCTGTGGGCCCAAGAAAGAGAAAGAAACTGCTACAGGAAGGTGTATTCTACTACACTCCCATAATTAACGAATTACATTTTATCTTATTTTATTTATTTTTTTGAGACAGAGTCACACTTTGTTGCCCTAGGTAGAGTGCCATAACATCATAATTCACAGCAACCTCAAATTCCTGGGCTCAAGCGATCTCCTTGTCTCAGACTCCCGAGTAGCTGGGACTACAGGTGCCCACCACAACACCCAGCTTTTTTTAGAGACGGGGGTCTTGCTCTGGCTCAGGCTGTTCTCGGACCTGTGAGCTCAGGCAATCCACCCGCCTCGGCCTCCCAAGTGCTGGGATTACAAGCGTGAGCAACAAGTTATATTTTGAATTTTGTGGATTATTTGCATCTATTGCTTCTTTTGTGTATCTAATGTTCATATTAAATCAAAATAACTTTTCAGATTTCTTGCTTTGAATTCTATTTTAATTTAATAATGCTATTTCTAATTTATTGCAAGCTTGCTTACTGCATTTTTACCCATCCTTTTCTTTGTAGTCTTTTTGTGTTACTTTATTTAGATGTATTTTTTATAAGCAGTATAGTATTGTGTTTTAATTTTTAACAATGTTTAATAAGAGAGGCTTTTTTTATTAATAAGGAATCTAAATTTAATAACTAAACATGCTTAGTCTTACCACTGTCATATTTTAGCGCCTTTCCTTTCATGCGTGCATGCTTTTCTTTTCAGTTTTGTCTTTTTTGTTTTGTTTTGTTGTTCAGACAGAGTCTCATTCTGTAGCTGTTTGGTAGAGTGCAGTGGTGTCATCATAGCTCACAGCAACCTTAAACACCTAGGCTCAAGCAATTCTCCTGCCTCAGCCTCCAGAGTGGCTGGGACTACAGTTGCATACCACTACACTTGGCAATTTTTCCATTTTTAGTAGAGATGGTGTTTCACTCTTGCTCAGGCTGTTCTCAAACTCCTGGCTTCAAGCAATCCTCCTGCCTCAGCCTCCCAGATTGCTAGGGTTACCAGGCGTGAGCCAGCGGCCTGGCCTCAGATTTGTTATTTGCTCTGTAGACTCTGTTTTGTTTGCTCTTATCCTTCTAATATAATTTTTGAGGGTGGACATTCCTCTGATTGTGCTAGCGGGTTCCCAAGAGATTTCCATAAATGTTTTAAAATCAAACTTTACAATAAAAAGCCAAACAGGCTCGGCGCCTGGGGCTCAATGGGCTAAGGTGCCACCCACGTACACCTGAGCTGGCGGGTTCGAATCCAGCCCAGGTCAGCCAAATAACAATGACGGCTGCAACCAAAAATGGCCAGGCATTCTGGCGGGCGCCTATAGTCCCAGCTACTTGGGAGGCAGAGGCAAGAGACTCGCTTGAGCCCAGGAATTGGGGGTTGCTGTGAGCTGTGATGCCATGGCATTCTATCCAGGGTGACAGCTTGAGGCTCTGTCTCAAAAAAAAAAAAAAAGCCAAACAATAAGTTTTACTCTCTTTGGAAGATGAGGCACCAAACATTTTTTTTCTTCCCTCAGCCTCTATTAATGTCCTTTTTGTTGGTCTTTATTAACTTAATTTGGGGTACTAAATTCAGTCATACAGAAATATACAGCTTCACTTCCCTAAAGTAATTGTTATTCCTACAAAACATTTGGATAATACTAAAAAGTACAAAGGCCAACAACAAACTTGTGCCATCATTTTACCACACCAAGGCAACAACTCTTAGTTTTGGTGTATTTCCTTTCAACCTTTTTATCATATACATTTTATATTATATATAAATTTCACATGCTGCTTTTTTCACTGATATGCTCTTGTAAGCAAATTGATTGCCTTTGGTAATTAGGAAACTTCAAAAAACATTTTAATGACCTTAGCATATTCTATAAGGTAAAGGAACCATCATTTATTACCATATTATCATCATACATTTAGGCTATTTTTAATTTTTTTGTTACCATAAATAAAATCACCTTTGTGTAAAAAGAGAAAAATTGCATTTTTTTTTCTAATTTAAGCTTATTTCCTTCGAATAGATTCCCAGACTGAAATTAGCAGGTCAAAGGAATAAATTTTTTGAACTCTTGACCTATATTTCTCATTGCTTCCAAAAAAAATTCCACCATTATATGATAGCTCTATTAGTAGTTTAGACTTAGCATCAATTTCTTCTATTATTAGTGTTCTTATTAACTTATATCTACAGATTTCTCCACAAACTCTTTCCAACCCCTATCTTCTAAATCATGAGTTTCTTTTACGATCCAATGACTCATTCATTAAATGATTCATCTAATCATGTCAAATCCATGGGAGAATGTTCCCCATATGCTTTTTACTCAATTATCAATAAAAGTAATTCTTTGTTTTACTTAATTTGATGATTTTTCCCCCTGTGTTTTAAGTAGTAGATGACTTAGTTTCACTGAGGAAAGTTACATTTTGGTATGAGTGTTCCTGCCTTCTCACAAACCCATTCCATTTTTTGGTCTAAAGACCAAGAAGAAGCCTACGGGAAATTAAAAAATGCAGTTCTAGGAGGGCTAGAAAGTGTGTTGAAGCCTTTAAATAAGGAAAAAAGAGAGGAAAAAAAAGCAAAGATGGAAGGACCTAAGAGCTCAAGATTATGTGAAAGTTAAGATATAAATAAAAAAATAGAGTCTTAAGAATGGATTCAGACTCTCATGGGTAAGTTAAGAACAAATGAATTTTTTTTTTTTTTGAGACAGAGTATGCAATCTCAAACTCCTTGGGCTCAAGCAATCCTCCTGCCTCAGCCTCCCAAGTACCTGGGAATACAGGTTCCCTCCACAATGACCATCTAATTTTTCTATTTTTAGTAGAGACAAGGTCTTGCTTTGCTCAGGCTGGTCTCAAACTCCTGGGCTCAAGCAATCCTTCCACCTTGGCCTTCCAGCGTGCTAGGATCATAAGTGTAAGCTATTGCCTGGTGCCAAGACTTTACTCTTGAAAAGGAAATGTTAATTTAGAACACTCTGATTAATTTCAAGGCTCAGCTGAAATTGTTCCTAGGAAGCCTCAAATATGTTCTCTTTTGCCTTTGAATTTTCCCATCCATTTGTCTATACTTCACATTTGGCATGGATAGTTTTCTACTTGGGATTGTAGTCTTGTCCTGACTGTTCTTTCCTCTTCACCCCTAAACCCCATATCTGACTCATCTCTACACTCCCACAGCACCTGGCATGCTGTCTTACCAGTGCTAGGAGCTCAACAGGTATTTCCTAAAACAAATGTTTATCAGTTCATAGTTGTTTCCAAAACTGGTAGCTATATAGGTTATAAGCCATCCCCAAACAACTTTCATTGCTAAATGCCCAAAGTGAAAAACAGTTTAGTAGATAAATATTTACTTGAGGGTCATAGTGGCAGTTTTAGGAATTGTATGTTTATTGTTTTTTAAGACATTGTTTTCTTTTCTCCTTTCAATGAGAAACCACCATTCATTTCCCCTCCATAAACAACATTTTCCTTTTAAAAATACTTTTTGTGGACGGTGCCTGTGGCTCAAAAGAGTAGGGCACCGGCCCTATATGCCAGAGGTGGCAGGTTCAAACCCAGCCCCGGCCAAAAACTGCAAAAAAAAAAAAAAAAACCAAAAAACCCAAAACTTTTTGTTTTCTCATTAAGGAGCTATAACAAATTTATCTTCCCTTAAGAGTATGTGTGTGCATATAAATATTCAGAATTATAATGTCAGGTTATTGACTAAAAATTTTTTTCTTTTTCTTGTAAATGTACGGCTCAATGAATTTTCGCAAACTGAATACACACTCCTTTTTTTTTGTTGTTATTGTTGAGATGGAGTCTCACTCTGTTGCCCCAGACTGGAGTGCTCTGGTGTCAGTCTAGCTCACAGCAACCTCAAACCCCTGAGTTCAAATAATCCTCCTGCCTCAGTCTCCTAAGTAGCTGAGATTACATGTGGCCACCACAATGCCTGGCTAATTTTTCTATTTTTAGTGGAGATGAGGTCTGGCTCTTGCTAGTAGAGACAGGATCTGTTTTTTGTTCAGGCTGGTCTAGAACTCCTGAGCTCCAGCTAATCTTCCTACCTTGGCCTCCCAAAATGTTAGGATTATAGGTGTGAGCCCCTGCACCCTGCCTAGAACACACTTCTAATAAGCCCCTGGATCAAGGAACAAAATATCACTAGCAGCTCAGAAGCTCCCCTCCTAATTCATGGTGGCAATTGACTGCTTTTTTGAGAGAAAGAAGTGGAGGAAATTCTCACCAATATTTGCCATTCTTTTGTATGGTTTCAAAGTGTCTATATAAGGTTGTATATATCTCTTATTTGGACATGTATCTAATTAAGAACAATTTGGCATTTATTTTATTTGCTAGGAATCATTAAACAATTTTGGAAGTCTATAAACGATTGAGTTGGAAAGATCTTGTCAAAAATCAAGGATGTTTAATATTATTTTTTATGAAAAGAAACACCAATTTTTTTGCATATCAAAAAATTCACGCTGCACAAAGTCCAGGGAAGGTTTTGGGGATTTTTGTTTTCCCTCTAATGTGATGAATTTGTATTTTGGTTTAATCAGTAAAACTTAAGTGCAATGCAAGAGTAGGTTATGATTGGTTTTATATGTTTTCTTAATTACTTTTTTTTTTTTTTTTGAGACAGAGCCTCATTCTGTTACCCTGGATAGAGTGCTGTGGCATCACAGCTCACAGCAACCTCCAGTTCCTGGGCTCAAGTGAGTCTCTTGCCTCCGCCTCCCAAGTAGCTGGGAATACAGGCACCCGCCACAATGCCCGGCCATTTTTGGTTGCAGCCGTCATTGTTGTTTAGCGGGCTCGGGCTGGATTTGAACCCATGTACAGCCCAGGTGTACGTGGCTGGTGCCTTAGCCCGTTGAGCCACAGGTGCCAAGCCTCTTAGTTACTTTTTAAAGTAGCCCTGCTTTGTTATGAGATACATGGTTGATTTAAAATCTGCTGTATAGGCACTGTTGCTTGTTGTACTTTGTTTTGGTAAATATTTGGTAATACCTATGTCCTTGGAGGGTAGCTTCTAGTAAGCTTTGGGGGAGTGGATATTATTGCTCTGAACATGGTTAAAATTTTTTAACCTCAGACAAAATGAATCTGTTTTGAGAATCTAGCAATTCCAGTTTTTGTAATGTATGGACCAAGGCTCCCCCTCCACCTTTTTCAAACGGGTTGACGAACCTGAAATAAAACATTTCCATCTCTAGAGAGAGCACAGAAAGTGTAACTTAGTCTTGTGTAACCTGCACAAAACCCTGGCACTATCTCTATATGGATTTGGAAACCAAAACCTGCAAGCAGTGGCTTTGTGACTTGTATAGTGCATGTAGAGCAAACTTGATGAAATGAGATGTCTTCTGTAATGGAATCATTTATCTAAACATTGCATCAAAAAGACTATTGAAGTGGTAGGTTGAGATGGTAGGACAGGCATCTTAGGTGCTCTACATTTGAACCAAAAAGGAAACAGAAATCTAGAGATGAGTACAGGACGTGTCGGCATCTCCGTTTGATTTGATAAAAAGGAAGAAGGCCCACCACTTTCCTCAACATTTGTAATGAGGTATTTTGTACATGTAAGAGCAGATCTAATATATACATGTAATTTAAAGAAAAAGAATAAGACAAACAAACCTCCATAACCAATGAACTTAAGAAGTAGTGCTTTAAGCAGCGTTTTTCTTTTTTTGTTTGTTTCTTTGTTTTTTGAGACAGGGTCTCACTATGGCATCCTTGATAGAGTGCTGTAGTGTCATAGCTCACAGCAACCTCAAACTCTTGGGCTTAAGTGATTCTCTTGCCTCCGCCTCCCAAGCAGCTGGGACTACAGGTGCCTGACACAATGCCCGGCTATTTTCTTTGCAGTTGTCATTCTTGTTTAGCTGGCTCAGGTTAGGTTTGAACCCACCAGCCTCCATGTATGTGGCTGGCGCTATAACCACTGTACTGTGGCACCGAGCCTAAGCAGTGTTTTTGAAGTCCCCATGAGACCCCATGATCACACGTATTCTTTTCCCTGAC
The DNA here is from genome assembly GCA_963574655.1 of Perodicticus potto. NCBI lineage: Eukaryota > Metazoa > Chordata > Mammalia > Primates > Lorisidae > Perodicticus > Perodicticus potto. The sequence continues at coordinate 39,433 of CAUYRH010011678.1, read as the reverse complement.
ACAGATAACTATCTCATTTTGGTTTCTCAGTCACATTGTTTTTCTTTCAAGTTTAATCACAAATATATTTCTGAATGATATATTATTTAGTTTTTAATGTTTTAAAATATTTTAAATGGAATTGGACTGATTTTGTTCTTTTGTAACTTGCTCTTTTTAATCAACACCAAGTTTATGAACATTTTAATTGTTGTATAGCATCCCACCGTGTGAATACAAATATTCTTGTTTATCCATTCTCTTGTCCATGGACATTTGAATGGTTTCTAGTTTTTGACTAGTACAAACAATAGCGCTGTGGACATTCTTGTCCTTATCTTTGGTGTATATGAGCAAGAATTCCTTTAGGATATATTCTTTGGAATGGAACTGCTGGGTCATATCTTCATGTTTATTAGCTACTATCTCATGAACTATTTTTGTTTTGTTCAAAAGGGCTATAGTTGCCATATTTAGCAAGTTAAAATACAAAGTGCTCAGTGAAACTTGAATTTCAAATAAAAAATGTTCAGGCTATGTATGGCCCAGGCAAAATTTATATTTTATCTTGCAACACTAACTAAGTCGGGGAACTTTGCCAAACCACAGACATTGGCCAGTGAAGCCTGAGTATGAGAGGGTGGTGGAGCACTTGAGCCTCTCTTCCTCTGCTAGATGGCCAACCCAGATGTTTATGAGGTTAGTAAAGGGGCTCAAGTGCTTGTTAACCAGCTGTGTGGGTAATGGATTGGCTCAACATAATGTATTCAGCACCAACTGCATTCAAGGCAAGTGCTAGATGTTGGGAGTACAACTGTAAACATTACAGATAAGGGGCCTTAACCTCCCTGGGTTTTTAGCTAAGGTGGGGGAAACAGAGGATGGAGGACAGTACAGCAATGATAAATACACTATCGGAGCAATGGTATGCTGGTGAATGCTTAATAACTGGCTTGGATGGGGGAGAAGAAGCCCTAATTTGTAGTTTTTGCTGACTTTGGAGGTGTAAATACTTTCACCACAGCTGATTTCAAGCTACAAGTGTAACTTCAGTGAACACTGAGGTGGGAAGCCAGGATCAGCTCTCAGGGCTTTCTGAAGCAGTTCTAGTACCCCACTGTATAGGAGTACTCAGAAAGGACACTTAATCTAGTCCCTCAGTTCATTATTGTTGATTTTTGCAAAAGGAATTTAGGGGTCTTCAACATTAGTTTTTTCCCTTGAATTTAGAAGGAATCAAATGTTAAGAGGTATAAAATGTACTTTATTATTAATATACCTAAATCCTAGATGCCTTATAAATACTTTTGCTGTGGAATATATGTAGAAGAGAGTTTAATAAACATAGTTGCCTGGGCGTGGTGACTCATGAGCCTGGCCTCATGTAACATATGAGGTACTCCAATATGAGCACTTTGAGAGGCCAAGGTGAGAGGATTGCTTGAAGCTAGCAGTTTGAAACCAGCCTGGGCAACATAGTGAGACACTTTATCTACAACAAACAAAAAAATTAGCCAGGCATTGTGGCACGTTTCTGTAGTCACTAGCAAAGACTGACTACGGGAACGTGCCACAATGCCTTGGAAGGCTGAGGCAGAAGAATGGCTTGAACCCAGGAATTCCAGGCTACAGTAAGCTATGATTGTGCCACTGCGCTCCAGCCTAGGTGATAGAGTGAGATCCTGTCTCAAAAAACCAACAAAGAATAAACATAGTTGTAAACTCTGATCATCCTATGGATCAAGGCTCCCCTTTTTGCATTTGACCTTCCATCAGGAGACCCCGGTAGACCTCTCCTGCATTGCTTCCTCACCTGTATTCCAGCTCACTGATCTGATCTTTCACCCATTACACAAACATGGACAGAACTGTGAGTTTGTGCCCAAAATTATACTGGGGCTTGATTTCCTGTCCTTGTAGAACACTCAATTCACAGAGCATCCTCCCCAATCTCTTCCCAATTCTTCCTATGCAGGTGTACTGCCTTCTTTTACTGGCTCAGTTCACTCCTGTATTCTCAAGTTGGCTTTCCCTCTGGGAATATTTCCCCAAGAAAGATTGCCAAAACCTCCTTCCAATGCCCTTTTCTTGTTCTTGAGATTTCTCTTTCCCCACAGAGTGACAGGTGTTCCTTTCTGTTTGAATCTGGACTCTCCGGACTTTTCTGCCTCTTTTCCTATCATTCAATCTGTCACTCTAGGCATCCGATCGCTCCATCAGACATTTTTTGAATGCCTGCGTGCTAGCAAATATGCAAGGTATGAGGCTGCTTCTACTTGCCATTTAAAAGTTTTCATTTATTTTATATGATCTTTGTATAATATTATTTATTGGCACAATTTGTGTCTGGAGCCCTTTTTATGCTTAAATTACTTAAAAAGTATTTATTGAACTTTTTCTGAATATAAAAAGAAACACTTGATTCATTGTATAAAATTTGGAAAAGGAGAAAGAAATAAATAGTAATTATGTAATCTCACAACCTAAGACTAAAAGTTATCAACTTTTGGGGGTGTATCCTTCCCGTTATTTTCTATGTATACTTATAAACAAATTGGGATCATACCCACTTTTTTCAGTTACTACAGTGTGAAAGTATTATATTTTCAGTGTTCTTCGAAGGCATGATTTTATTTATTTATTTATTTATTTATTTTTGAGACAGATCCTCAAGCTGTCTCCCTGGGTAGAGTGCTGTGGCATCACAGCTCACAGCAACCTCCAACTCCTGGGCCCAAGCGATTCTCCTGCCTCTGCCTCCCAAGTAGTTGGGACTACAGGTGCCCGCCACAACGCCCGGCTATTTTTTGGTTGCAGTCATCATTGTTTGGCAGGCCTGGGCTGGATTCGAACCTGCCAGCTGAGGTGTATGTGGCTGGCGCCTTAGCTGCTTGAGCCACAGGTGCCGAGCCTGAAGGCATGATTTTAAATGATGACATTACATTTTCAGGCTAAGCTACAGTTTGTTTCAATAGCTCCCTATTGTGTGTAGAGGTCTTTTTATAAGTCTCTGGGTGAAATCTTTTTTTTTTTTTGCAGTTTCTGGCCAGGGCTGGGTTTGAACTCGCCACCTCCGGCATATGGGGCTTGCGACCCACTCTTTTGAGTCACAGGTTCTGTCCCAGGGGTGCAATCTTTATTATTATAAACTACAAGAATACAGGAATCAAACATGTAATTATCCTTCTAAGGCAGCACTCACAACAAAAAGACATGTATCTAAAATAGTTTGGTTATGTATGTGTTGGGATCCTCTACTTACATTTAAAATACAAAGAACTAGTCTGCATAAAATGTAACATGGGTCGGTATAAAGGTAACTTGAAGCTCTGGAGAGGTGGGGAGGAAGATAACCTACCATCATCAAACCTCTTTGGTTCGGCTTCTTTTACTTTTATTTTTTGAGACAGAGGCTCACTCTGTTGCCCAGACTAGAGTGCCATGGTGTCACAGCCCACAGCAACCTCAAACTCCTGGCTTCAAGTGATCGTCTTGCCTCAACCTTTTGAGTAGCTGGGATTACAGGTGTATGCCACCTCGCCTGGCTAATTTTTCTATTTTTAGTAGAGACAGGGTCATATTCTTGCTCATGCTGGTCTTGAACTCCTGAGCTCAAACAATCCACCTGCCTCAGCCTCTCAGAGTGCTAAGATTACAGGCGTGAGCCCCCACTCCTGGCCTATTGTTTACTATTTTTGAGAAGAATCGAACTCAGTTTAATATTGGAATTGGTAGGTGCTTTAGAGATCACAATGACTCTAACCTCTTTCTAACAGATGAGGAAATGGAATCAAGAATTGTTACCTGCTGGGACTAATAATCAAGTTTCTTAATTTCCTTCCTGTTCTATGCTTTTTACCACAATCTGCTGACTAAGCTTACTCTTTAAACATACAGAAAGAGCATACGGTCATCTACACGTTGTTATAGAAACTGTTTCCCCTTATAGAACATGTACTTTGGTATAAAAATTTAATGGTGAAGTCCCTATGTATCCAAGGGAAAGAACAGCAAATGTCCTCACAAAGACTTGTATATGAATGTTCATAGCAGCACTACTCATAATAGTCAAAAAGTGAAAACAGGTTCAGTGCCTGTAGCTCAGCAGCTAGGGCGCCAGCCACGCACACCGGAGCGGTGGGTTCGAATCTAGCCTGGGCCTGCCAAACAACAATGACAACTGCAACCAAAAAAATAGACGGTTGTTGTCGCAGGCGCTTGTAGTACCACCTACTCGGGAGGCTGAGGCAGGAGAATTGCTTAAACCCAAGAGTTTGAGGTTGCTGTGAGCTGTGATGCTCATTGCACTCTACCCAGGACAACAGCTTGAGACGGTCTCAAAGAAAAAACAAAAAACAAAAAAACAAAGGTGGCGCTCATAGCTCAAGCAGCTAAGGCACCAGCCATATATACTAGAGCTGGCGGGTTGGAATCTGGCCTGGGCCTGCCAAGCAATGACAACTACAACCAAAAAATAGCCGGGTGTTGTGGGGGGCGCCTGTAGTCCTAGCTACGTGGGAGGCTGAGGCAAGAGAATCGCTTAAGCCCAGGAGTTGGAGGTTGCTGTGAGCTGTGACGCCACAGCACTCTATCCAGGGCTATACCTTGAGGCTCTGTTTCAAAAAAAGTGAAAACAACGCAAATGTCCAACAGTTGATAAACAAAGTCTGTATATTTATACAATGGAATGTTACTGAGAAATAAAAAGAAATTAACTAGTGATAAGTGCAACAATGTAGATGATTCCTAAAATAATTAAGTGAAATGAGCTGAAGAGTACAAACTGTGCTCTTACATTTATCTACAATTCTAGAAAATTCAAACTACTCTGCGGTGACAGAAAGCAGATTTGTGGTTACCTGGGATTGGAAGTAGAGGGGAGGAAGCACAAAGGTGTAGAGGAAACTCTGGAGGGTTACATATTTACCGCCTTAATTGTAGAAGTGGTTGAAAGGGTGTTTACACATCAAAATGTACACTCGATATATGTGTACTTTATTATATGTAATTTACACCTGGATAAAGTTAATTTGGGACATCTATCTCTTAAGTTTGAAAAACAGACATGACTAACAACTGTGAAGAATCTAAAGCACATGAAAACTAAAATTACTTCTGGAGATAACTGACAACCAAGGCTCTATTCTAGTAGGATAGTTTAGCTAAAAAAATTTACTGTGACAAATGCAGTCATAAAAATAAAAAATAGAAATGACATATTTGTCCCCCTGGTAATCATGCCATTTCCTCATGTTTGTACAGTTGTTCTATATCATAATCTTTTTAGTGTTCTATCCAGTTTGGTTTTCTAAAGAGAGCAATAACTTTGTTGTATTTTCCCTGAACTATTTATTATACTGCTCTTTTATGTACAAGATGCCTAATCCCCAAGTGTGCGTGTACCGGGATGGGTGAGTGGAAAGCTACGCTCTTACCTATAAATTTTTACAAATGCTGTAATTTGTTTTGGGATTTTTGTAGTCGAGACTTAGCAGCAGCACTACTAGCCAAGTGGAAATTTCTCGAAACCATGCCCTTTTCTACAAGATGAAGACGGTACACTGCCGTTTCCTTAAATACGTGAATTCAGTAAACATTTTCTATTTATTGTTTTAAAACAAGTAACTGCTATACTATTACAATCTGCAACACCAGTAGTAATTTTTTGAAGATTCTTTCTCAGGAAACATGAAAAAGTTTTATTTCCGAACACCTCCTAACCCCCACACTTATTTTCATAGCTCTTTTATTCCGTAGTTACTCCCATTCTGCAGACGGGGAGGCGCACGCGGGATTTTTTGCTCAGTACAGCGGGGCAAGAGAGCAGAAACTCAACTTTTCAGTTCCATTTCGAGAAACGATCACATCGAACTCCAGAGAAGCGACAGCCGAGCGCGAGCAGAAGCCTATCTCCCCGGCTGGGTGTGGGTCAGGAGCCAAGCGCGCTTCCGCGGCAGAGGGGGAGTCAGGTGGCGGCGGCGCGGCGAGGGCGCGCCTCCCTCCGGCCGCGCCGAGACGCTTCCCCCGCGCACTCGAGTCCGTCGGCCTCGGGCTCCCGCGCCGCGCAGCCTTCCGCGGGCGCGCCAGGGGCGCCCGGCCGCCGGAGTCTCTCCCCTCGCGCGCTCGCTCCCTCTCCACACCCCCACCCCCGGCAGGTCCCTCCCCCAAGTCTGCTCCCGAGGCCGCCACTGCCGCCGCCGCCGCCGCTACCGGAGGCGCAGGAGCCTCGCGATAGTGTTTGCACAGGCGGCGCGTGACGCCGCCGCCGCCTGTAACTGATGCAGAGGTTACCCTGCCGCCTCAGCCGCCACCCACCGCCCGCCGCCACCACCCGGGCGACGCCGAGGGCCGACGCACTGCAGAGGTGCCGGCAGGTTCCGCCCGCGGAAGTCTTCTCGGCCGGCGCAGCCCGCGCTCCGCCCGCGCTCCGACCCCTGCGCCGGCGGGCGCCCCCTCGACGCCTCCGCCGCCGCGCTCCTTTCCCCTGCCTCTTCTCCGGCGCGCCCGCTCGCTCCCTCGCTTCTCCCCCTCTCCCTCCGCCCCGTCCCCTCTCCTTCCCTCACCTCTTCCCTCCCCACCTCCTCTCTTCGCAGTTTCCTTCCCCCATCCCCTTGACTCTCCCCTCCCTGCCCTCGCTCTCTCGCTCGCCCACAGCGCGGCCCCCGCCATGACGGAGGCGGGTGCCGGTGCCGTTGCCGCCGCTGCCGTCGCAGGGGGGGAGTCGGGTTCCCAGAAAGTAGCTTGATGAGTGTCCAAAGTAGCAGTGGAAGTTTGGAGGGGCCGCCATCTTGGTCCCAGCTCTCCACGTCTCCAACCCCGGGCTCGGCAGCGGCGGCCAGGTCCCTGCTGAATCACACGCCGCCATCCGGGAGGCCCAGGGAAGGTAAGCCCATCGCGCCCGCTCCCGTTCGCGGGCTTCCCGCCTGCGCCGCGGCCCCGCGCCCCCCCGGTCTTCTCCGCCAGACCCCGCGGTGGGGGATGGTGGCGAGGTGGGCGCGAGGCCGCCGGGCTCTCGGGAGGTAGTACGCTGGCTGTGGGTGGCGGAGGCGGCAGACGGGGGGTGCACGCTGGGGGGGACGGGGCGAGGCTCACGGACTCGCCTGGGTTTCCTAGGTGCCAGTCCTGCGAGGGTGGGAGCCCTCCCTCCGGACGCGAGCCCCTTTCTGCTCCATTTGCCAGTACAGTCCATACTCTTAACCTTCTGGCCTCCGGGTCTCCGGTGGGTTTTCCCTCTCGTTGGAGAATTGGTCCTCGAGCCCCCTCCCCTTCCCCCGCGCACTCCTCCCATAGAGGCGGTCCCGCCTCTGCAAGCTTTGCTGCCCTGGACCTGGAGGATACCCCTTGCTTGCAGGGTCTCTGCCCTTTGGCGGGGAGAGGCTGAAATTAGATAATCTAGGCAGACTTTGATCCCCTGTGTGGCCCCCTAGAGCAATTCAAACGACAGACTGCCTCGTGGGCAGGCTTTTAAAACCACCCCTCCAGATGGTTGCAACTTTCTCTCCTTCACCGTCACCTCCTGCGTGTTTGTGCGTTACCTTTTTTTACTGAAAAGTAGGCTTCTGTTCATCTCCGACAGGGTCGTGGGTTTTGTGGGAAATGTCTGCGTAAAGGTTACTGCAAACACGCACCAGATCAGTTACAATTGTTTTCTAAGTTTTCTGGCTTGCAAGCAAGTGTGCTGCCACCAGATGTAGCAGTTACACAGCTTGTAAGCCACCGGCGTGCTTTTTACTAAAATTTCAACTTGCTGTATTTAACTCTAAGTATACGACATAAAATGAAATTTGGGAGAACATGTATTTATGCGGGAAGAATAAATGTGCGTGGAGTCTGTTTTAACTCTCTTTTGTCTGGGAAACGCTTAGCGATATTAATCAGCAATTGGTAAATGGGTTTTTCACTCCCAGTTGTCTAATACAAGGATATCGTAGGCACGTTTTCAAAATAAGGTCTGGAAGTCCAACAGTCTAGTGAATCTTTTAAAGAAATCGAGGGTTTCGATTTATGGAGGAATCGGTGGGATTACTTTCTTTCGAAAATCTCTCGATATTCACTATTCAGAGCCTTGACAATTGTTAATCAAGTCTTTCATGCCCTGAAGCCCATGGTTCAGGCGTTGCATTCTTTGTCATTTTGTTCCTGTGAGCATGTGTGAAAGTGACAATAGGCTCAAAGATTGGCATGAATATGCTCTAGAAAATTCGTGGAAAGGTTTGATTTATGGCATCCATTAAACATGCCGAGTACATTGACAGACATTTTCCCCTTTCATCTCACCCCAACACTGAGCTTTCATTGTTAGAAGATAAAAGTTTATTTACTGAACGACACAAATTGAGTACATCAGGTTTTTCTTTTTACCTTGAAAATTTGTAAATGAATTTTTAAAAATGTATTTTGTAAATAGAGCAATTGATGTTTTTAAGATGCTTCTACTTTTGTCTGTAATTTAATTAAGATGCTTGAGAATAGTATTGGGAGTTGTGAAAGATTTTATTTTGTTTCTTCTAAAGATATGCTTTTTTTATCGTTCGTTCATTTTTTGAATAATTTATTGAGCCATTGCTGTGACCCAGGTCCTGAACTAAATACTCAGGACATAATGTTGAATTATCTGTTGACATCTATTATAAGTATTAGGAATTTTGGAGCCACAAAATTTGGATTGTGAATTTCCGAGATTAAAGTCTAGTTAAAAAACTTCTCATTTGAATTATTCTCCATTTTTCTTGATGTTGAAAAATACTTGCAACAATTTAGCTTGAACTTCCAAATAACCAGAATTTTTTCTAGCAGATAGATTACAGTAGATTTTTGTGTAACATAAAGTAGTGAGTCTCTGTTAATTCGTGAAATAATAGGACATACTTTTGTGACAGTTACAATTTACAGCAAATCCCTATATGGCCACAGTGGGCTATTTCCTTTTGACTAACGAGCATGCATGGTAAAACTGTTAATTCTCTCTAGGTTTATGTATTTATTTTGAAGGTTGCAGCTATGTTCTCAGATTTCGTTTAGTGTTTACAGGAATTAACATGTATGTAACCCCTAGTATCAAAATGAAGATATTTTCTGTTGACTGGAATCCCAGTTATTTTAACAAGTGTTTAGCACCTTTTCAAGGTTTACATGTTAGTATGTTGTATAAATTGAAGTTGTAGAGAAAAAACTTTAACTTCTGGTAAGAACCATTAATATTAATGGAACTTAAATGTATTGAATGTATATATCTAGAAAAGAACAACTTTGTTTCTTGAAAAATTTAACATGCAGTAATAGAAAAATTTAAACTTCAACAAGATAGCCATGTATTTGTGCTTTTATAAATATTAATATATGTGATGAGCTCCTTTTAAGCAAAGTTAGCTTTGAAAATTGACTATTTTTAAAGAAATGCAATAAGAATCCATAAAAGTTTCTTACTTTGAAGTTTTCACATGTTTGTAACCAAAAATCTAAATTTGAGTATTTTTGATGCTTTCCTCCCTTTCTTACCTTTTTCGCACATTCATAGTTTTGATCACAAATGAAATACAGCTCTATAAGATTTAGAAATCTATTAGAATTTAGGAATTTATCTAATAAATCTAGTATAGATGCTTTCTTTCCTGTGGATCCCAAAGCTTTTCCTTTATCAGTCTTGAAATTCTCTTTGAGATGCTCAGCAATACAATTCTAGATTATCTGTGGGGTCTTTTAAACCTGTAATCTCTATCATATTTTGTCTTCTATAATCCTGTGATTAAGGGGATGAGGAGTTAAGGAATTAAGAAGTTTTCAAATAAAGGCCATTTTGCTTTGTTGACGTCTAGGAACCTAGTATCAAATTGGCTAGATGAGCAGATTTTGCTTTGTTTTGAGATAAGTGCCTGCGTTTTGATGAGGTTTTGCTAAGAATCAAATGATTGATTATACAAAATAACTTGAATTTTCTTTCCTGTGCCATCCTGGCCATTTATGAATAATTTGTATTTTTTTTTTTTTTAAATAGTGAAAGTAGTTTTGGTCAAAACGATGGCATGACAAACTTATTCTCTTTGTTTTCATATTAAAAGACTGAATTCCTTAGAAATTCTAGAATTAAAATACTTGTCTCCAGGTGAAGGAGTAAGGAGATGTTAAGAATAAAGGTGTACCAAATGGCCCTGGCAGACCTTTAATTTCTTGAAATTAAGAGCTGGAGGAGGACAGTGCTATATGTTTAAGGATTCTAGCTCTTAAATAGATAATGTGGTAGGTGCCTCTTTTACAGAGGCACATTTACATATTAGAGGAGAAAGAAAAAGCTAGAATAGAGGTCTGGAAATCTCAGGAGAAATTACATATGCTTTAGCCTCTTGGTCGCAGAACCTCCTTACTTTCTTAAAAAATTTTGATATCCCCTTGATATTTTGTTTATGTGAGTTATCGCTCTCTTTTTTCTTTTTTCTTTTTTTTTTTTTGAGACAGTCTCATTTAGTGGCCCTTGGTAGAGTGCTGTGACATCATAGCTCACAGCAACCTCAAACTCTTGGGCTCAAGTGATTCTCTTGTCTCAGTCTCCCAAGTAGCTGGGACTACAGGCGCCTGCCACATGCCTGGCTGTTTTTTTTTTTTTTTCCTTTTCAGTTTTGGCCAGGGCTGGGCTCGAACCTGCCACCTCTGGTATATGAGACTGGCGCCCTACTCCTTGAGCCACAGGCGCCGCCCCATGCCTGGCTGTTTTTGGAAAAGGCGTCTTGCTCTTGCTCAGGCTGGTCTTGAACCGGTGAGCTCAGGCAATCCAACTCGCCTTGGCCTCCCAGAGTGCTAGGATTATAGGTGTGAGCCACCATGCCTGGCCTATGTCTCTTAATAATTGCTATTTTAGATACTAAATGGTAATTTCAATACTGATCAAATACCAGTATTTAAAAATAAACTATATGTGTTAAAATTTTATGAAGCAGGCTCAGCACCTGTGGCTCAACAGGCTAAGGCGCCAGCCACGTACACCTGAGCTGGTGGGTTCGAATCCAGCCTGGGCCCGCCAAGCAATGACAGCTGCAACCAAAAAATGGCCAGGCGTTGTGGCAGGCGCCTGTAGTCCCAGCTACTTGGGAGGCAGAGGCAGGAGACTCGCTTGAGCCCAGGAATTGGAGGTTGCTGTGAGCTGTGATGACATGACACTCTGTCCAGGATGACAGCTTGAGGCTCTGTCTCAAAAAAAAAAAAAATTTATGAAGCATAAATATGTTCTAAACAAAAAGATTAGTGAGACTAGTGGCATTGTTTTATATTTTTACAAATCATTTTGATTTGCAGCATACTAGAAGACAGCTAGATTTTGCTTCTGCTTTCAGTCTGTTGTGTTTTGATAGAGATAAGTAAAGAGAAATCCAGCTTCACATAGCTATGTAGTTGAAAAAGTCTTTTAATTGTCTTTTCAGAGTGAGTATTCTTCTTTGATATTACACCAAAATTCAACAAATGGTAGTTTTTAAAAAGTTTACTTTGGAAGTGGGATGATACTGTATTCCAAAAGTGTGTCTAAGACCCACAGAAGTCTGGCATATGTTGAGCCTAAAGGGGAACATAAAGGGTGAGAGACATGATGATTGTCTTCAGATATTTCAAAAACATAAATAGAAGAGAGAATAGATTCATTTATTCTCCTATTTTAGGAGGCAAACTAGCAGGTGAAAACTAGGAAGACATAGATTGATTTCGATGTAATTTTTTGACAAGCATATAAGAACTATTGCAACTGGACTTGAGAAGGTGAACCATCAGTGGAACTGGAAACAGTAGAAAGAAGTACTTGGTTGTAAAAATCTAAAGTGGACTACAGGGACATACTTTGGGGGAAGATGTGCATAAATTCTGTAGATTTCTTAAAATGGATGCTATTGGATTAAGTGACTTAAGGTCACATCTATTTAAAAAGAAGCAAATCTATGATTCTTTAAAAATCCTTAAATATAGTTATTCTGTACTTATATATTCATTAACGTTTTTGAGTGTTCTTTCAAGTTAGTAGTATAAAACCATTGTTGTTTTTATTTTTGTTTTTCTTTTTTTTTTTTTTTTTTTTTTGTAGAGACAGTCTCAGTTTATCGCCCTCGGTAGAGTGCCATCACACAGCTCACAGCAGCCTCCAACTCCTGGGCTTAGGCGATTCTCTCGCCTTAGCCTCCCGAGTAGCTGGGACTACAACAACGTTCAGCTATTTTTCTGTTTTGCAGTTCGGCCAAGTCGGGGTTTGAACCCGCCATCTTCGGTGGACGGGGCTGGCGCCCTACTCGCTGAGCCACAGGTGCTTTCCCGTTTTGCATTTTTATTGTGCTTTTCCTCTAAGGATTTTCCTGTATTTTCTGGAGTCAACAAGATCAGTCTTCTGAAATTTTGCTAAATTCCCCGTGAAACATAAATAAGCTTTGAAGACATTTTAAGAAACCAAGTCCTATTTATAATCCAGTTTAGTAGAGTTATAATATATTTGAGCACAGAATTTTAGAATATGATGGGAGGCTGATTTTCATTTTCAAAAGAGGAACTATGAATATAGCCTATAGTCTTTTGTTTGTAATTGTTTGTATGATTTTAGAAGTAATGTGCTTAAGTTATTCTTTTTTTTTTTTTTTTGTGAGACAGAGTCTCATTCTGTTGCCCAGGCTAGAGTGCCATGGTATCAGCCTGCTTCATAGCAACTTCAAACTGCTGGGTTCAGCTCCTAGGTTCAGGTGAGCCTTCTGCCTCAGCTTCCCAAGTAGTTGGGACTGCAGGTGACTGCCACAATGCCCAGCTAAGTTTTCTGTTTTTAGTAGATATGAGGGTCTCACTTTGCTCATACTGGTCTTGAACTCCTGAGCTCAAGTAATCCTCCTGCCTTGGCCCGAGTGCCAGGATTACAGGTATGAGCCACTATGCCTGGCCTATTCTAATATTTTTAAAGCTAGAGAGTCTGAAAAGAGGAAACAAGAAGCAAAAGTATTTAAATTGATCTCTCTTGAATTAAAAAAAAGCATATTTAGTATAACAAGGACATAAAATTAAGAATTTTAATTCTCATCTTAGAGAATTATACATGTAATATTATCATTACTTATAACAATTCATATTTTAATTTTACATTCAATAATTTCTTCTGTTAGTTGGATTCTTCTTCTTTTTTTTTTTTTTGTTGTCCTCTGTACATGACATTACAGTTCACAGCAACGTCAAACTCTTGGGCTCAAGTGATTCTCTTGCCTCAGCCTCCCAAGTAGCTGGGACTACAAGCACCTGCCACAACACCTGGCTATTTTTTTGTTGTAGTTGTCATTATTGTTTGGCAGGCCCGGGCCAGGTTTGAACCTGCCAACCCTTGTGTATGTGGCTGGCACCCTAGCCGCTGAGCTACAGGTGCCGAGCCCATAAATTCTTTATAACTTTAGTGAGGTCATTTTAGTAAGATTAATAAGGAATATTCAGCTTGATCTCCCTTGGTGTTTGTTGCATTTGGATTTAAAGATTGTTGTTGCATCTGGCTGGGCCTTGTGGCTTATGCCTGTAAACCTGGCACTGTGGAGGCTGAGGCAGGAGAATCCCTCAGGAGTACAAGACTAGCATGAGCAAGAGTGAGACCTTGTCTGTACCAAAAATAGAAAAATTAGCCAGGTGTAGTGCCAGGCCCCTGTAGTCTTCTGCTACTTGGGAGGTTGAGGCAGGAGGATCACTTCAGCTCAGAAGTTTGAGTTTGCAGTAAGCTGTGATAATGTCACTCTAGCTGGGTGACAGAGTCTTCTGTCTCAAAAAAAAAAAATTCATTTTCTAAAGAAGATCATTCAAATAAGTCATGTAGTATTGTGAACTCCTTCATGCACCTTTGTGCTTTCTAAAGATTTCTAACAATGTTAGAATAAATTAGAGGAATTGTATTATGAAGCAGGAGAAGCAGTATGGCATTGATGAGAAAGTGATTGTAGTTGAAGTTGGGGGTAATAACCCTTTGTTTGCTGTTAACTTCAAGTGTATGACTTTGGGCAAGTTGCTTATTCTAACTACTTCAGTTTCCTAAACAGAATTATAGCGCTCAAAGGGACCTTGAAAGTAATCTAGTACAAATCTCTCATTTTATAGGTAAGGAAACTTACATAATTTTCCCAGGCTTTCCCTATAAAAGAATTGGGAACAAAATTTGGTTTTCTGACTCTCAGGTTAGTGCTTTTACTGTTATATTTTGTAACTCCTTTTCATCTGTAAAATGAGGAGGTTGGATTTAGAGGTTCTCAAAGGTCTCTTCCAGCCCAAAACTATTGTCATTATTGTGACATTACTCCTAATGTAATTTATTAGGAGAAAGTTTGTAGCTTTTGGTAAAGAAGTGTTTCTTGAAGAAGCAGTATAACCTTTTGAAGGTTATATTGTGATTTATTAAGAGAAAATTGTCATTTTCATTATTTCCAAAGATTATTCAGGTTTATTTATGAGCATGTACATGGTATACTGGATAGTCTTTGTTTTTTAAAAATAATCTACATGCTAAAACACTTACGAATATATTAAAAACTGTGTAAATTAAATAAATAAAAATGTGATACCCTGAAGGGAAATAACTAGGTAATTGCTCCTCAGAAAATATTTCTGTAATTTATCTTAGCTCAGACCCATGTGCCCTAGTTAGGTGCTTGTAGTCTTTGGTGTTCCATAGGATTGTTTATTTCCATAGCACCTTCATCATATTACCATTTATTACAGTTTTTTTTCATATTGCTTACTACATAGAAAGGTCTTGAATTCAGAGACTGCTTTGTTCATTTCCATATTTTTCGCGCACAGTAGGATGTCCTCTACGGAGTTGGTACCCAACTAAGAGTTTTGTTGAAGGACTTGTATGCACATATTTCAGACGCAGGAAGATGCTTATTTTAGTCATTCTTTTTTTTTGAGACAGAGTCTCACTAAATTGCCCTCTGTAGAGTGCAATGGCGTCACAGCTCACAGCAACCTCAACCTCCTGGGCTTAAGCAATTCTCTTGCCTCAACCTCCCAAGCAGCTGGGACTACTGGTGCCTGCTGCTATTTTTTATTGCAGTTGTCATTGTTGTTTAGCTGGTCCTGGCTGGGTTTGAACCCGTCCAGCCTCAGTATACATGGCAGGTGCTGTAACCACTGTGCTACGGGCGCTGAGCCCATTTTAGTAATTCTTCGGCAAGGTTGATATGGATAACAGTAACAGTAATAGCTAAAATTTACTGAGTTAGCACATGTTAATTCATTTAATCTCATAACTCTTGTGAGGTATATACAATTATTATTCCTATTTTACAGATGAAGAAACTGAAGTACAGAGAAGTGAAGTAACTTGCCCAGTATGACCTAGAGTAGTAAATGATAGAGCTGGGACTCAAACTAAGTTTGTGTATTTGAATGACTAGAGTATATTTCCTACAAGATGAAAATTTGGTTTTGAGTAATTTCTTAGTCGTTTTCCTAAACAAACTTTAATTTACTAATCACTCTTTGGGACTCATTCAGTTTACCTCTCAGTTTTTAAGATTTTTGCACGAACTTTATACATGTTTGAAGATAAGATTAAAAACAAACAACCTCCCAAACCCAACAACTAAATTTAGAAGACTGTACTAACTGTGCAAATCTTACCTTTCATTTTTTTCTTAGGTAAGTATAGTCCCTTCGTAGAAACTGTTAGAGAGATATTAATGAAAAATCTTATTTCTATGTTTAATAATCTAATTTGGAATTACATTTATCTTAATATTTTGTTTTTTTAAGGCCACAAGAACTACAGGAAGTAAACATTAGAATTTAAACAAAAAATTTCCCACTGTCAATTCAGGAGCGATCTCTTGCCGGGGCTTTTATAACCTGATGGATAAGGCTCTAAACTAAATTGTGAGGCTTTAGTGGCAGATCTTTGATTCTGTTAATAGTATTCAGTGTGGGCCGGGGAATGATGCTTGAGGCCCAATCTACCTCGTCTATGAAGAAGTATTTTTAAAAACAATTAATTTTAATTCCTTTATTGCTTCAAAAAGGAAAATATCTTAGTAACATGTATTATATAGCAAACCTAATGAGAGGCAGAGAGAATTTGAATGGGTTGAAAGGAATTCAAAGCATAGAGTGGAAAGGTATACACAGCAGATCCAGCTTGTAGGTTGTGAAATGTCCAATCTTCCCAATGTGGAGGCCCAGCAGAGTGGTTCACACCTGTACTCCCAGCACTCTGGGAAGCCAAGGTGGGTGGATCACTGGAACTCATGAGTTTGAGATCAGTTTGAGCAAGAGCCAGACTTCATAGGTGCCTGTAGTCCTAGCTACTTGGGAGGCTGAGGCAAGAGGATCACTTGAGCCCAAGAGTTTGAGGTTGTTGTGAGCTATGATGTCACAGCACTCTACCAAGGGCCACTAAATGAGACTGTCTCAAAAAAAAAAAAAAACAAAAAAGAGAGAGAGAGATAACTCACATAAACAAAATTCATGGGGTCCTCAATAATTTTCAAGAAAGTAAGGAGGTTCTGCAACCAAGAGGCTAAAGCATAGACAGTTTCTCCTGAGATTTCCAGACCTCTATTTTAGTTTTTTCTTTCTTTTGTGGTCTTCACTGCCACAGCACTCTACCAAGGGCGACACAGTGAGACTCTGTCTCAAAAAAAAAATCTTCCCAATATGGTTTCTTTCCTTTTTTCTTTTTTTGCGATTTTTGGCTGGGGGTTTGAACCTACTACCTCCGGCATGTAGGGCTGGCGCCCTACTCCTTTCAGCCACAGGCGCCACCCTGTGGTTTCATTTTTAGGTCTGAAGTTTTGTGAATTTCAAGAAGGCAAGTTAACCTGTACTTAAATAAAAATTACTATTATTTTGCAAATTCATTAGAAAGCCAAATATGAGTGTTTTTGGATGGCTTAAAATATTTGTTCATCTTACTTATAGTGATTATTAAGAATTGGTTATACACATTAATTCATGCCTTTTCTTGAAAACTAATTAGCTGGAAAAAGTAAACTTTATTTATTTATTTATTTATTTATTTATTTATTTATTTATTTAGAGACAGAGCCTCAAGCTGTCACCCTGGATAGAGTGCTATGGCATCACAGCTCACAGCAACCTCCAATTCCTGGGCTCAAGCGAGTCTCCTGCCTCCGCCTCCCAAGTAGCTGGGACTGCAGGCGCCCGCCACAATGCCCGCCCATTTTTGGTTGTAGCCGTGATTGCTGTTTGGCGGGCCCGGGCTGGATGCAAACCCGCCAGCTCAGGTATACGTGGCTGGCACCTTAGCCAGTTGAGCCACAGGTGCCGAGCCAGCATACATTTTGAAGTGTGGTGCTCAATAAGGCATGATAGTTGGAAAGAGAATTCCTGATATATGTACAAATCACTGAAAGTTGTTGAACTCCACTGGTGAGGTTTACATCATAAACACTCAACATAATTTGTGTTTATATGGGTTGCTTCCCCATAGATTGTTAGAGAAAATGTCCTATTTGTAGGATGTCTGGTCTTATATGTGATTTGGTTAATGCATGGGAATAGCAGAGTGATGTGGAGCAACTCACAAAGCTTTGGAGCTGGCCAGGCCTGAGTTTACAATACCTCTCACTAGCTAGGCAACTTTAAGGGAGTTACTTTTCTTTCCTGAACATTCATAAAATAGGAGCTTATACTACTGTGCTATAGGCTTTCTGTACCTTCAATGAGGTTATATATCAAAAGTACCTGGCCTGGCAACCAGAGCAACAGCGGGACCCATCTCTACTAAAACAGAAAAATTAGCTGGAGTTGTGGCAGGCACCTGTAGTCCCAGCTACTTAGGAGGCTGAGGTGTGAGGATCACTTGAGCCCAAGACTTTGGGGTTGCTGTGAGCTATGATGCCACAGCACTCTACCAAGTGTGACAAAATGAGACTCTGTCTCAATAAGAAAAAGAAGTGCCTGGCCTATTAGTAAATGGCAGCAATTCATCATTAAGAGTTTCTGGTGTAAACCTATAACTGATATGTTTTCTTCTTTCTTATTCCCTTTTCCTTCTTCCTTCCTTCCTTTCTTCCTCTCCTACCTACTGTTTTTCTTTGGACAGGATTGGGGAGGGAGTAGACTGTTTCTGTTTCAGCAGGCAGTTAACAGAAAGCTCACACTGGTATAGATAGCCCAAACTGAAAACTGAAATTAGATGGATAGCAGATAAACTGCCAGAAGATTGATTTATTAAGGATGTAGAAGTCTGTAACCCAGTGCTATTCTTAGGAGACAGTAAAGAGTGTCAAGAAGCAGATGAGGATGTTCACCTCCTAACAGGAGCACTCAGAAGTAAAATTCATCTGTTTAACTTTTGTTTTTGTTGTCGTTGAGACAGAGTCCCACTGTGTTGCCCTTAGTAGAGTGCTGTGGCGTCACAGCTCACAGCAACCTGAAACTCTTGGGCTTAAGCGATTCTCTTGTCTCAGCCTCCAAGTAGCTGGGACTATAGGCACCTGCCACAATGCCTGACTATTTTTTGTTGCAGTTGTCATTATTGTTTAGCTGGCCCAGGCCGGGTTCAAACCTACCACCCTCTGTGTATGTGGCTGGCACTGTAACCACTGTGCTACGGGGCGCCAAGCCTATTTAACAATTTTTTTTTTTTTTTTAGAGACAGTTCTCATTTTGTCACCCTCGGCAGAATGCCATGATGTCACCGCTCACCGCAACCTCCAGCTCTTGGGCTTAGGTGATTGTCTTGTCTCAGCCTCCCCAGTAGCTGGGACTACAGGTACCCACCACAAAGCCCAGCTATTTTTTTGTTGCAGTTTAGCTGGGGCCGGGTTCGAACCTGCCACCCTTTGTATATGGGGCTGGTCCCCTACTCACTGAGCCACAGACACCACCCTTAACAATTTTTTTTAAGAGACAAAATCTTGCTCTGTCACACAGGCTGGAGTGCAGTGGCATGATCATAGCTCACTGCAGCCTCTAACTCCTGGGCTCAAGCAATCCAATCCTCCTGCCTCATCCTTTTGAATAGCTGGGACTACAGACATGTGCCACTATGCCTTCTTAATTTTTTAAAAACTTTTTATAGAGACAGGGTCTTGCTGTATCGCTCAGGCTGGTCTCAAACTCCTGGCCTCAAGCAATCTGGCTGTATCAGCCTCCTAAAGTGCTTAGATTACAGGTATAAGACACTGCATCCAGACCATTTAACAAGTATTTATAGAGCACCTGCATGTCCAAAACGGTGTGCTGACTACAGGGGATGTAATAATGAGTGGGCTAGGCATGGACACTGCCCTTAGGGGTCTCACAATCTACTTAAGTGGTTACAACCCATACACACATACACACACATACCTGCAAGTTTCTTTCTTTCTTGTTCCTTATTTTTTTCTTTTTTTTAAGACATAGTCTCACTCTGTCACCTGGGCTAGGGTGTCGTGGTATCAACCTAGATCGTCTTGGACTCAAGCAATCCTCCTGTCTTGGCCTCCCCAGTAGCTGGGACTACAGGCACCAGCCACCATGCCCAGCTAATTTTTCTATTTTTAGTGGAGATGAGATCTTGCTTTGCTCAGGATGGTATCAAACTGCTGAGCTCATGCAATCCTCCCCCTTGACCTCCCAGAAGGCTAGGATCATAGGCGGGAGCCACAGCACCCAGCCATCTGTAAGTTGCTTAATTTCATACTTATGTATACTACACACTTATATTTTTATTTTATTCTTTTTTTTTTTTTTTTTTTTTTGAGACAGAGCCTCAAGCTGTCGCCCTGGGTAGAGTGTCATGGCATCACAGCTCACAGCAACCTCCAACTCCTGGGCTCAAGCGAGTCTCCTGCCTCCGCCTCCCAAGTAGCTGGGACTACAGGCGCCCGCCACAACGCCCGGCCATTTTTTGGTTGCAGCCGTCATTGTTGTTTGGCGGGTGCGGGCTGGATTCAAACCCACCAGCTCAGGTGTACATGGCTGGCGCCTTAGCCCATTGAGCCACAGGCGCCGAGCCAACACTCTAATTTTCTTAATCCCCTAACCAAAATTATGAGAAACTCCCATTCAGCACTAAAGCCTTTTCTAAGGTTCTAAGGCCACAACCATGGGCGTAAGTGTTCATTAGATACTATTCCTATAATACATTACTCTTCTCAACTGTATTAATATTTACTGAGTGTCAGCCCCTCCTTATCACAGTCCATATAGCTTTTAAGAGTCTATTTACTGGGCAGCACCTGTGACTCAGGGAGTAGGGCACGGGTCCCCTATACTGAGGGTGGCAGGTTTGAACCCCACCCCGGCCAAAACTGCAACCAAAAAAAAAGTCTATTTACTTAAATGGTGGCATTTATTAAACACCGCTTTATACCAAGCACCATTTATTTTCACAATAAACCTTCCAGGTAGAAACAAGGATTTTAAGATGTTCTGTAAGGCATTCAGTCACGTGGCTGGTAAGTAATGGAGCTGGAATTATATAATACAGCTCTGCTCTAAGTATGCAATTCCCCATATCAAGATAAAAAGCCCTACTTAATTTGTTTTGTTTTCTGCAACATTTTGTGATAAGTTTTTAAATTCATAGATAAAAATCAAGTTAGGAAGACAGAGATCAAAAATAAAAATGTAAAGTTATCTTGTCTGGTAAAAATAGATTTGTAACTGGAGAATCATTTTACTGAATTCTTTTTAATTAAGAATATATTCTTGACATTTGGCTACCTTGGTTCCACATAACACGTACTAACATGTTTTCCCTTCAAGCTATCACACACCACGCAAATCAGCAGCTTTAAGCTGTTAACAACTCTTAAAAGTCACCCAACCTCCTGCATGCCCAAACCACCTCCTTACACACACACACCTTTCTTAGGAAGGTTACTTCAATCCATAACACCTTGATCAGAACTGAACGAGAGTAATGAAGAGGTGTAAGGAAAAGTTTTAGAACCAATTATTTTTCCTATCAGTTTATAATTATATATAGTATATTGGATTATTTTCTGGCGTCTAATCTTGAGGGAAGGAAAGAAGAGTCTGTGCCTCCTGGTTTTATGGCTCGTCATGCAACTTACTCATTCTGCCCTTGGGGCAGCCACAACAGCACAAACAGGCTTAGCCAGCTTTACAAATGAGATGCCACAGAAGGGAGGAAGGGTACAGAGGCGTACAGCCAAAGAGGGTACAAAACATTTCAGGCTACAACTCCTATCCAGACATTAGAGAAGTCTACAGAGACTTGGCTTATTTGAACAGGAGCAATGCTTTCCTTTTGCCACCTTTGGCAAAACAAACTTGAGGATCCAATTCATACTTACATTAGTGGAAGGCATAATTCAGAGACAAAGATTATGAAGTTCATCAATATTAGCTTATCTACTAATAAAAAATTATTATGGGCGGTGCCTGTGGCTTAGCGAGTAGGGCGCCAGCCCCATATACCAAAGGTGGCGGGTTCAAACTCAGCCTCAGCAGAACTGCAAAACAGAAAAATAGCCGGGCGTTGCAGGGGGCGACTGAGTCCCAGCTACTAGGGAGGCTGAGGCAAGAGAATCGCCTAAGCCCAGGAGTTGGAGGTTGCTGTGAGCTGTGTGACACAACGGCACTCTACCGAGGGTGATAAAATTAGACTGTCTTTACCAAAAAAAAAAAAAAAAAAAAATCTTTTCCAACTGCCTCAAAATCGATACATTTGGTTTCAGAAAACCCAATTTCAATTTGTAAGTCTTGTAAATTAAGTTTTTAGTTTGTATATTAAGAGAATAACATATATTAAAAAAAAAAAAAAACACTGTGGAACAAGTTTAAATTTTAATATCCCAATTTAAAATTCCACCCCAAAGCCATTTTTCCCTGCCATAGACCCCTCAGAAGATGTATTTGTTACTTCCCTTTCTACTATTTGCTCTCTTATAGTGCAGCAACAATTACATAGGTTGCCAGACACATTAAAATATGCTAATGAACAAAGGAATAGCAAACTCATAAAACATGTCAAGAGAAAAGTTTATTTAGTACTCCAACTAAGAACTGAATTTCCTACAGTTGTGTGACAGAATGAGGGGAAGAAGTAACAAATCATCCTTAAATGAGTTACATAATTTTCAAAGTAAGTTCTATATATAATTTCTGATTTTTTTTTTTTGAGACAAACCCTCAAGCTGTCGCCCTGGGTAGAGTGCCATGACATCACAGCTCACAGCAACTACCAACCCTGGGCTCAAGCAATTCTCCTGCCTCTACCTCCCAAGTAGCTGGGACTACAGGCACCTGCCACAACGCCTAGCTATTTTTCGGTTGCAGCTGTCATTGTTGTTTGGCAGGCCCGGGCTGGATTCGAACCTGCCATCTCAGGTATATGTGGCTGGCGACTTAGCTGCTTGAGCCACAGGCACCGAGCCAATTTCCAATATTTTTTAAGTGAGCCTTGAGAAAAACAAATCAAGAATGCCACTGTAAAAGAATATAACTAGAAGCCAAGGCAAGAAGCCTTTTTACTTTTATTTTTCCAGCAATAAAATGCTAGGAAGAGCATCTAAAACCATTGTCTGGACTCTATTTCTCAGAAGCTTCTTTCCAAGAGGAAAAAAATAAGATATCAACCTAATAATATTAATACTTCCAAGAGGTATTATTATAATGAAAGATGCATGTGAAAATTTCCTGACAAGGAAACCTGATAATTATATACTAGAACCTGACAAGTCAATTATATACTAGAAGAAATAAGATGGAGGAAGGAGATAACAGAGAAAAAAATTACTTTGGAAAAAGACACATTTACATGTGATAAAAAAATTAGGAAAAGAGGACCAAATGGATAAAAAGTCTTCTCTAAAACCTTCTAAAACAAAACAAATAAAACGATTACCCAGGAACTCCCAAACTCACATTTTAAAAATAAAATATAGATAGTGCCCATAGCTCAGTGGGTAGGGTGCCAGCCACATACACTGAGGCTGGTGGGTTCAAATCCGGCCCGGGCCAGCTAAAGGAACAATGACAAATGCAACAGAAAAATAGCCGGGCATTGTGTTTTGGTGGGCACCTATAGTCCCAGCTACTTGAGAGGCTGAGGCAAGTGAATCGCTTAAGCCCAAGAGTTGGAAGTTGCTGTGAGCTGTGATGTCATGGCATTCTACCCAGGGTGACAGCTTGAGACGCTATCTCAAAAAAACTAAAAAATATATATATTTTTTCGAATTAAACATAATTAATATATCGGAGTTCTAGAAAGGAATATATAGTATTTCTGGTCATGTCACTTATCATAGACCACAAGCCAGGGTATTTGCCGATTTGGCTCACATACACCAATATGATGCCAAAGATAATTCCTTCCCCCTCCAGCTAACAAGGTCAACTACTAGCCCAGCTTAACTGTACACTTGGTGGTATTTAAAATCCCTTTCATGTGTAGGAAGATAGCAAGGAGAATTCAGAGCCTCCCTTCCATTTTTAAGTAAGGTAATAAAGGTTTGTGCAATTACAAAGGCCCAGTTCAATTAATCATAACAAATAAACTCCTAAGTATAGAATAAGCCAGATTCACACAGCAATTTACAAATGGAAAAGCCAAATTAACTTTAAAGTTTATCTGTACTAACACATAGCTGACACTTTGAAAGGTCTATATACGGTCTCACATAAGATTACACCAATTTTATGTTTAAATAAGGTCTTAAATCAACAAATTTGTTTCCAAGTCCCCCTGGCAGCTGTTTTTCCTCTTCTGAGACACCCAACAACCTGGTGAGGTATGCAGGATCACAGTCAACACGAGAGTGTGGGGCAAGCCAGCCAAGTGGTTGCATATGCTATCTCATTATTCCTTACATTAATCTTACAGTGTTTTAAGATGGGGGAATAGGCTGAGAAGCAAATAAATCAGTATCAGTAAACCTGACTGTAGAGTTCATGTTCTAAATCACTTGTTTATCATCCCTATTTTTAATCTATAGAAAAAACAGGCCATTGCCACACCGATAATAAGAGTGTGCAAATGTACACACACCCAAATGCTTTACACCATCAGGAAGTGGTGAAACACACATCTCCTATTAAGCTTTTAGATGGTCAAGATTTTTTTCATCCTGATAATGGAAAGCAGCACTAGTGACATGGCATCTGGTAATCACGTCAAGCAGCACCTCTAAAAGTGATATCCTATAGTGGAGTAGAATTTTTAACAAAATTAACTTAGCTTTATTGCTGAATGGTTTAGTTTGTATGTGCCAAGGAAACACAGAATATAAATTTAAAAGGGAGAAAATCCCTTTCAGTAGCCCCACTTTCAAATGCTGTGTATACATTCTAGATTATACTCCCTATGACAGGTGCTAGAGCATCTAATTTAAGATAGAGTCAGGGCAGGCATGATGACTCATACCTGTAATCCCAGCACTTTGGGAGACCAAAGCAGGAGGACTGCTTGAGATCAAGAGTTTGAGACCAGCCTGAGCAAGAGAAAGACCTTGTTTCTACTAAAAAAATAAAAAAATTAATGGCATGTGCCTGTTAGTCCTAGCTTCTCAGGAGGCTGAGGCAGGAGGATCACTAGAGCCCAGGAGTTGGGAGGTTGTAGTGAGCTTTGATTATGCCACCGAGCCTAGGGGACAAAGCAAGACCCTGCATCCAGAGGGTAATACCGCCTCACTGGGCTACTGCAAAGCTACGGATGGGATACACAGTACACACTCAATTCACAGTTTCTGTCTTTCACCTGCTCTCCTTACCACGTCCTTTAAAAAATGAAATTTTTTTTTTTTTTTGTAGAGACAGAGTCGCACTTTATCGCCATCCCTTGGTAGAGTGCCGTGGCATCACACAGCACACAGCAACCTCCAACTCCTGGGCATAGGCAAATCTCTTGCCTCAGCCTCCCGGGTAGCTGGGACTACAGGTGGCCGCCACAACGCCTGGCTATTTTTCTGTTTGCAGTTAGGCTGTGGTCAGGGCTTGAACCCACCACCTTCGGTATACGGGGCCGGCGCCCTACTCAATGAGCCACAAGCGCCACCCCCTCAAAATGAAATTCTTAATAAATGCTTGGCAAAGTGAAGTAAACATAATATTTGAAGTATTGATTAATAAGGAGAACTCAGTCCATGAGTAAAACCTGACAAAAAATAGAAAAGAAATCAGGAGGGGCTCGGCGCCTGCGGCTCCATGGGCTAAGGCGCCAGCCATGTACACCTGAGCTGGCGGGTTTGAATCCAGCCCAGCCCGCCAAACAACAATGACGGCTGCTTCTCAAAAAATGGCCAGGTGTTGTGGCGGGCACCTGTGGTCTCAGCTACTTGGGAGGCGGACAGGAGACTTGCTTGAGCCCAGGAACTGTAGGTTGCTCTGAGCTGTGATGCCATGGCACTCTATCCAGGGTGACAGCTGGAGGCTTTGTCTCAAAAAAAAAAAATCAGAAGGAAGTAATTTCATCCAACATTAGTGTGAGAAAAAAAACAGGGTTGTTCTTTTTTACAAATGAATAAAAGAAGTCATTTATACAAATAGCCCAAAATAAAAATATCCTTTTAGCAAGAGACAACTAGTATTAATTTCTTCTAGGGATCTAAGATCTAAGATAATTTCTTCCTCAAAAAAACAAAAAAAAGATCCGCAGACATCCCAATCACTATCAACATTACACCCTAACCACTTCACCTGATTAAGAGCTTACAAAATGGCAATTCACAACACCTGCTAAATGAGGGCTTCTCAGCTGGGATCACATAATTCAAAAGCAGTCAACAAAACTGTAACTAAAATAACCCAGAGGCCTAATAACAACACCAGAAATTGCTTATAAAACAAATACAAAGACAAAAGGAGGAAAGAATTTCTAAACTAAGAACAAGAACTGCATTCAAGAAATTCCTAACACTTTCTTTTATCAAAGTGGTCATAATTTTCCATTTATATAGCACCTCATGGTTCACAAAGCTTTCATTTGAGAATATCCAAGACAAAAGTGAGGCTTGGGAACACAAGAACCTCCCAGGAAGGCAAAGCTGCTGCAGCAGGAGCCACTCAGACCACTCAGATGCAGATTCTATGACTTCTGTGACTGCAACTCAGGTGGTATTCTCCTCTTCCATTAGAAAGTAACAACATTCTGACTCGGCGCCTGTGGCTCAACAGGCTAAGGCACCAGCCACATACACCTGAGCTGGCCAGTTCAAATCCAGCCTGGGCCCGCCTAACAACAATGACAGCTGCAACCAAAAAATGGTTGGGCGTTGTGGCGGGCACCTGTAGTCCCAGCTACTTTGGAGGCGGAGGCAAGAGACTCGCTTGAGCCCAGGATTTGGAGGTTGCTGTGAGCTGTGATGCCACAGCACTCTATCCAGGGTGACAGCTTGAGTCTCTGTCTCAAAAAAAAAATAAAAGAAAGAAAGTAACAACATTCCCATTTTGACATTTTATACACATCTCAAAATAATGCATATTATTCAGGTTCCACCTGTTTTATTTTTTTAGAGACAGAGTCACACTTTATCGCCCTCGGTAGAGCGCCGTGACGGCACAGCTCACAGCAACCTCCAACTCCTGGGCTTAGGGATTCTCTTCCCTCAGCCTCCCGAGTAGCTGGGCCTACAGGCGCCCGCCACAACGCCTGGCTATTTTTCTGTTTTGCAGTTTGGCCGAGGCCGGGTTTGAACCCACCACCTTCAGTGTAGGGGGCCGGTGCCCTACTCGATGAGCCACAGGTGCCGCCCAGGTTCTGTTTTTTGAAAACATAAGGCCTCACTGCTTTCCCTCCCTGAACCCCAAAATATCTACTTTGAACACAAAATACCAGTGACATGTCAAAAACTACATTCCTTCCACATGAAGCAGCAATCACACTCCTTGGTACTTACCCATAGTTTTCAATGTCCACACAAAAACCTACACAAGAATGTTTACAGCAGCTTTACTGATAACTGCCAAACCTCAGAAGCAAGCAAGATGTCCTTCTATCAGTCAATGGATAAACTGTGGTACATCTAGACAATGAAGTATTATTCAACACTAAAAACAAACTGTCAAGCCTGGCAGCTCCCTCCCCTTTCCTGCTTGCTCTTGCCAAGTGCTATCTGCACATGCTGGAACCCCTTCACCTTAATGCCATTAATGAAGCAGCCTGAGTTCCCCAACAGAAGCAGATGCCAGTGCCATGTGTCTTATACAGGCTGCAGAACTATCAGCCTAAGTTTTAAAAAGGAGAAGTGCACATTTCATTGACCTGCTCTTTTTATATGTGAACAGTGTTATTTCTTATGTGCTATACAAATAGTTGAAGGCTAATTAGCAGTGTAACTATAAATAGTAATGCTGCCAGTCTCCTTCAGACAAGGAAAAAAAAAAAAAAAAGGAGAAGGAAAAAATAAAGAAAAGTACATTGATGTGGTGATTAATAAAAATCTGAGGACCAGGCGTGGTGGCTCACTCCTGTAATCCTAGCACTCTGGGAGGCCAAGGCGGATGGCTTGCCTGAGCTCACAGGTTCAAGGCCAGCCTGAGCTAGAGACAGACCCCCATCTCTAAAAATAGTCAGGTGTTGTGGTAAGCGCCTGTAGTCCCAGCTACTTAGGAGGCTGAGAGAAGAGAGTCACTTGAGCCCAAGAGTTTGAGGTTGCTGTGACCTGTGACGCCACGGCACACAACAGAGAGTGACAAGTGAGACTCTTGTCTCAAAAAATATCTGGAGACAAAGAGTGTTAATACTTGTAAAACCGTTCCCCAAGTTCAACTTTGTGGGGAAACTTTTAGGTACAGGTGGCAAGTCTCTGAAACGTTTACAAGAAGAAACTTTGACAAAAATGTCCATCCTTGGAAAAGGTGCCATGAAAGACAAAGAAAGAAGAGTTGAGGAAAAGTGGAGAAGCGAAGTACTTCCACTTCAATAATGATCTTCACGGGAGGCGCTTGTAGCTCAGGTGATAGAGCACCGGCCACATACCTGGCTGGGTTTAAATCTGGCCCAGGCTAGCTAAACAATGACAACTGCAACAACAACAAAAAAACAAATAGCCAAGCGTTGTGGCAGGTGCCTATAGTCCCAGCTACTTGGGAGGCTGAGGGAAGAGAATCACTTAAGCCCAGGAGTCTGAGGTTGCTGTGAGTTGTGATGCAACAGTACTCTGTGGAGAGCGACTCAGTGAGACTCTGTCTCAAAAAATAGTAATAATCAGCAGGGCATTGTGGCGGGCGCCTGTAGTCGCAGCTACTCGGGAGGCTGAGGCAAGAGAATCGCCTAAGCCCAGGAGCTGGAGGTTGCTGTGAGCTGTGTGATGCCACAGCACTCTACCAAGGGCGATAAAGGGAGACTCTGTCTCTACCAAAAAAAAAAAAAAACAACAACAACAATAACAATAATAATCATAATAATCATGATCTTCATGTTCTCATTGAAGCGTTTGCTCCACCTGTAGAAGCTTAAGCCCACATGGGACACGCTTTGGTAGAAATCAAAACATTCCTTATTCCAGACTATAGTAATGATGAGATTAGGCAAGTACAGCTTCAATAATTAACAATATTTAAATGGTAGTTCAGAAAACACAGATGTTTCAGCAGTTCCAGGAAAACCTCTCTTGCATACAAGAGGTGTACCAACCCCATCAATAACCAGGGGAAGTGGAGAAGACACAACCCAGCCAGCTGGAATTGGTATGTGGAGAGGGACACCAAGTCCCAGGAGAGTCCTATCCACCAGAGGGCCAGTAAGTTGGGGAAGAGGACTTATTTCCAAAGCAAAAGTAGTCCTTCCGACTGGGTACAGATCTCCACAGCCACCCCCAACACAAGAGACCCATGGAGAGTATGATTATGATGATGAATATTGCTTATGAACTGAGTTATGAATCCCATGATTAACACCCCAGTCCAAAGTAGTGTAGATTATCATAATTACGGACACGGACTCAGTGAGGAGAGTTACAATTCCTATGTGCGAGAGGAGTAGACTAACTCCAGACGACAAGGCACCTTCAGCAAGATCAGCAAAGGGCATCTACGGAGACCAGTTATACGGCAGATACTGATTATACTGCCTGATCTTGTGAAATACTAGTCCTGTATACTGTTCAAAGTAATTTTTTGTTATGAACAATCCTTTTGTAAATAAATTAAAATGTTTAAAATCTGAATGGATGGAACTGAAACCACTTTGTGGAAACATCAACCTGGAGAAGGGAAAAAAAAAAAGACATGGTCTGTATATGAAAAAATAGGTCATCCAATGAGGAAACACCTGATTAACTAGTGTTAAAAAAAAAAAAAACAGGATTACTAAATACATTTTTTTTTTTTTTTTGCAGGCCAGGGCTGGGTTTGAACCCACCACCTCTGGCACATGGGGCTGGCACTCTACTCTGTTGAGCCACAAGTGCTGCCCCTTAATCTCTTTTTTTAACATAAACCTCACCTTTCATTTTAAAGGTATCCATAGAATTTATCTTTCAGCCACATGCTAATTTTTTCTCTTGCCAACATGCATAAAAAGGGGAGCCAATTACAAGCCCAAACAATGTGGTATTTCTTTGTAACTCAAGTCTTAAAATGTTCTGTGTGTTAAGCAAAGTCTCCTCTTGCTTGATAATAAATCAACATTTTTTTTTTTTTTTTTTTTTGAGACAGAGCTCACTCTGGTGCTCTGAATAGTTACATGGCGGTATCATAGCTCACAGCAACCTCCAACTCTAGGGCTCAATCGATTCTCCCGGCAGTTTTGGGTTTTTTTTTTCCTTTTTTTAAGAGACAGAGTCTCATTTTATCGCCCTCAGTAGAGTGCTGTAGCGTCACAGCTCACAGCAACCTCCAGCTCTTGGGCTTAGGGGATTCTCTTGCCTCAGCTTCCCCAGTAGCTGGGACTACAGGGGCAGGCCACAACGCCCAGCCATTTTTTGCAGCAGTTTGGCCAGAGCCAGATTCGAACCCGCCACCCTTGGTATATGGGGCCAACGCCCTACCCACTGAGCCACGGGCACCACCCCTACCTCAGTTTTCCTATTTTTAGTAGAGACCAGATCTCACTCTTGCTCAGACTGGTCTTGAACTCCTGAGCTCAAACATTCTACCTGCCTCAGCCTCCCAGAGCACTAAGATTACAGTTGGGAGCCACCGTGCCCAGCCTTAAATCAACTTTTGAAAGAAAAAAAAAAAAGAAATCAAGCCATGAAAAGATAAGGAGAAAGCTTAAATATATACTATTAGGTAAAAAGACAATCTGAAGAGGTTCCACACCGCAAGACTGGATCTATATGACATCCTGGAAAAGGCAAGACTACAGAAACAGTGAAAAGATTCATGGTTGTCAGGGTTAAGGGAGAGGAAGGGATGGACACACAGGGCACAGAGGATTCTTAAAGCAAAGAAATGACTATGCTACGCTGGTAATTGTAATGTATTGTGATTCTATAATAGTGGGTACGTGCCATTATACATTTGTCAAAACCCACAGAATGTACAACACCAAAGTGAACCCCAATGTAAACTATAAACTTGGGGTAATGATGTGTCGATGCAGGTTCATCAATTGTAATGGAAACAAATGTGCCACGCTTGTACAGGTGTTGAGAATGGGAAGGTTGTCTATGTGGGGGGGGGGAGGGGATCAGGGGTTATATGGAAACTCTTTGCACATTTTATTCCAAACCTAAAACTGCTGTAAAAGTCACTAGGTACAATGGACACAACTGTAACCCCAGCTACTTCAGAGGTTTCAGGCGAGAGTATCACTTGAGCACAGAAGTTTAAGACCAAATCAGGCAATACAGTAAGACCCTATCTCAAATAAATAAATAAAGTCTATTAAATAAAAAATAAGAAACAAAAAATTTACTTGAATGTAAAGTTAATAAAGCTTGCTCCCAAAACACTTAGTATACTGTGAAGTCACTGAAGTTCCAAATAAAATCGGTATTTCAGTACACTCATTTAAGTAAACAAGAATACGGCTATTTCACAGCAAAAGAAAAAATCAAACAAGCATATCAACTTACATATTGTCTTACTTACTCCTTTCCAGGTGTTGACAGAAGCCTCTCTCCCTCCCCCACTGGTTTACCTGGTGGAACAGGTAATCCCTCAGGAGTAAATGACTCTCCATCTACTTGGCAAAACCATCAAGAATGTTTAATGACTACCTTTAGGTTTCTAAATTCAATGTCATTTCCATATTAGCAAAGAAAATGGAAATGTTTAGTGTTCTGAAAAAATAGAACAAGTCTTTAGTTCAGATATTGTAAAAATATTTTGCATAGATGACCACAAATGGATATTCAGATATGGTATGGTTGCTTTGACCTCAGGAATTGGTAAGGTGGTTAGGAAGGAAAATGCCGATTTCTCTAAATAGGAGTCATAAAATAATTACCACAGCAGCAATGTAAAATAAAAACCATTGCTAAGAAAGCTTAACAGTACTTCTAAACTGTTAAATGGGAAAGACATATACAAAGTTAAAACATGTATGATTAAAATCTACCTTTTAATTGGTAATAAAACTATAAATCTGGCTTGGCGCCTGTGGCTCAAAGGGCTAAGGCACCAGCCACGTACACCTGAGCTGGAAGGCTTGAATCCAGCCCGGACCCGCCAAACAATGACAGCAGCAACCAAAAAATGGCCGGGCGTTGTGGTGGGCGCCTGTAGTCCCAGCTACTTGGGAGGCAGAGGCAGTAGACTGGCTTGAGCCCAGGAATTGGAGGTTGCTGTGAGCTGTGATGCCACGGCACTCTCTCCAGTGTGACAGCTTAAGGCTCTGTCTCAAAAAAAAAAAAAAAGAAAAAAAACCCATAAATCTAAGATTCTTCCAAAGTATGTGCAAAGCAACTAGACTAAATGAAGCTTTTTTTCTTTGAGAAAGAGTCTCACTATGTTACCCTCAGTAGAGTGCTGTGGTGTCACAGCTCACAGCAACCTCTAACTCATGGGCTTAAGCAACTCTCTTACTTCAGCCTCCCAAGTAGCTGGGCCTACAGGCGCCCGCCACAGCGCCCAGTCATTAATTTTTCTGGTTGTAGTTGTTTGGCAGGCCCTGGTCAGATTCGAACCCACCAGCTCTGGTGTATGTGGCTGGCCCCTTAGCCGCTTGAGCTACAGGCGCCGAGCCAGAATTTTAAAGATTTAATAGACCTGAAGATGATGGGTCAATTCACGATTACAGATTTGTGACTAGAATATTTACTTTTACAATGTATAACACATCAAATGTACTATCTTTGTAATTAAAAAATTTGGAGGCTGGGCACCTGTGGCTCAACGGGCTAAGGCGCCAGCCACATACACCTGAGCTGGCGGGTTCGAATCCAGCCCGGGCCTGCCAAACAACAATGATGGCTGCAACCAAAAAATGGCTGGGCGTTGTGGCGGGCGCCTGTAGTCCCAGTTACTTGGGAGACAGAGGCAAGAGACTCGCTTGAGCCCAGGAAGTGGAGGTTGCTATGAGCTGTGATGCCACAGCACTCTATCCAGGGTGACAGCTTGAGGCTCTGTCTCAAAAAAAAAAAAAAAAAAAAATTTGGACTGACAGTCTAGACACCATTTTGTCATCTCCAAAAGTAGATTATGGTTTCCATTCTTCTTGGATGTGTTTGAGAAACTAAAGTGAAGTCAAAAGGGGCTAGCCAATGAACAGTAGTTTTTAAAGAGAATATACCCACTAACTTTAAAAAATTTGCTTCATTTCAAAGAAGCCAAAATAAACACTAAACCAAGGTAATCAGGAACAAATGGCCTTAGGATCTGTACCAAAGAAAATCAAGTCTTACCATTCTTTTACAATTCATTTAAAAAAAAAAAAAAAATTCTGGGGCTGCAAAAGTAGCTCAGTGGGTAGGGGGCGGGCCACATACACCGAGGCTGAGAGGTTCAAACCTGGCCCAGGCCAGCTAAACAATTCCAAATGCAACAAAAAAATAGCCTGGGGTTGTGGCAGGCGCTGTAGTCCCAGCTACTTGGGAGGCTGAGGCAAGTGAATTGCTTAAGCCCAAGAGTTTGAAGTTGCTGTAGCTATGATGCATAGCACTCTACCCACGGTGACAGCTTGCAATTCTGTCTCAAAAATAAAAATTAAAGGCTCAGCGCCTGTGGCTCAACGGGCTAAGGCGCCAGCCATGTACACCTGAGCTGGCGGGTTCGAATCCAGCCCGGGCCCGCCAAACAACAATGATGGCTGCAACCAAAAAATAGCCAGGCATTGTGGCAAGCACCTGTAGTCCTAGCTACTTAGGAGGCAGAGGCAAGAGACTCACTTGAGCCCAGGAATTGGAGGTTGCTGTGAGCTGTGATGCCACAGCGCTCTATCCAGGGTGACAGCTTGAGGCTCTGTCTCAAAAAAAAAAAATTTAGGGTGCTTGTAGCTCTATGGACAGAGGACCAGCCCGTGCACTGGGGGTGGCAGGTTCAAACCCAGACAGGCTTGCTAAACAAAAAAAAGTAAAATATTTAATGAACCTTTTATAGTTCATAGACATGATAATTGGGTTTTCATGCTCACATATAAGAAGATACGCCTCTCTTAAACCTTGTTACATCAGCACATTACCTATCTGATGTGAAAAAATAACATTTTAAAATTTCTTGAATTACCATTTTTTTTCCTGGAGGTAGCTTTTCAAATGATTCCCAGCAAATCATTTAAAGGATACACTCTGTCATTGCAGCAACATCTAGTTTGTCAATATCAGGTGAGCCAGGGCAACACTTCTTAAATTCTTTTCGAAGATCAAAAAATGAATAGAAACATTCTGGTAGTAGTACATTCTAAAGAAGGACAAGATAGATACTGCTGTTAACTAGGTGATTTTGATTTAATGTTTCCCTAGTAATTAGGAACCTACAATTGAATGTAAGCATATTTTATCAAAGTTTTTAAAAAATTTAACATACGAATGACTTTCTTTTTAGTACCTTACCTTATTGCTATATTAGATCCTGTACATAAATCTTGTTAAAAAAATTCACCTTATTTTAAAGCAATGGATTACAATGCTTGTGCTCTAGTGTACATTCCACTCAAAACAGCTCTGAAGCTATAAAACATTTGAGATGGTATACTTTATATTTTCTGGGTGGTAATACTATTTTTTTCTAGCCATAATCATTTTTAGATCATCTATGCTTTCAAGGCAGTAATCTCAGTCCTGTTTTCATACAGATGCCTAAGTTTAGACTAAATTGTAAAACTTAATTTTAATTACTGGGTTCTAGTAGTGCATATTTTCAGTACTAAATTAGACTAAAATAGTAAATTCCTAATTAACTGAGAAGATTACTTTTGTGCCGAATTACAGCTTCATATCAGTTTTCCTAACCACTAATTCTACCTATACCTGAGAACTCAAATTAAGACTCTTAAAAACCTTACAAATCCCTGGCTCGGCGCCTGTGGCTCAACAGGCCAAGGCGCCAGCCACGTACACCTGAGCTGGCGGGTTCAAATCCAGCCTGGGCCCGCCAAACAACAATGACACCCACAACCAAAAAAAAAAAAAAAAAAAAAAAAGGGGGGGGCAGCGCCTGTGGCTCAGCGAGTAGGGTGCTGGCCCCGTATGCCAAAGGTGGAGAGTTCAAAACCTGTCCCTGGCCGAAAAGGGCAAAAAAAAAAAAAAAAAAATAGCCGGGCGTTGTGGCGGGCGCCTATAGTCCCAGCTACTTGGGAGGCAGAGGCAAGAGACTCGCTTGAGCCCAGGAATTGGAGGTTGCTGTGAGCTGTGATGCCACAGTACTCTATCCAGGGTGACAGCTTGAGGCTGTCTCAAAAAAATAAAAAATAAAAAAAAAACCTTACAAATCCCAAAGGTAAAGGAAAAATGTTTAACTGCTGTTCTTAGCTACGAACACCACTCTGTGGTTATTAAAGCTCAATTGTCTCAGCAAATATTACACTATTGTTTTGTTAAGGATTTTTTTCCCTGAACAAAAAGATCATTGAAAAATTTTAAAGTTTTTTAACTAATCTAGATTTTTTCTAAGTCTTCAAAATAGTTTTTGTTCACTTATGAGTAATTTCTACCTAACTGTATGTTAGAAAATCAAGGAAATAAAGACTTCTTAATGTTTACTAAAAGTTTATGCAAAAATATCTCCTAAGTTCCTTCAGTTGGATTGTATTAGATGTGACTGCTCATGCTGTATCTGAAATCAGTATTACTGCATCATGGTCACAACTTTAAAAAGAATTTATTACAAAAAAAAATGAATCCCCACAATTATCTACAAAAATGCTCTTTCAGGGGCGGCGCCTGTGGCTCAAAGGAGTAGGGTGCAGGCCCCATATGGCGTGGCGGTTCAAACCCAGTCCCAGCCAAACCCCCCCCAAAAAAAATGCTCTTTCAAAATCTGTTTATAATGATAATTCACATGTCTAACAATAAAGGATGATTTTAAATAGTTGTATTCATTTAAAATACTGAGTATTATTTCATGCTTACAAAAAAGATTTTCTCTTAAATTATAAATAGGCTAAAAGGTTTGTGTATTATGAGTACTCCTCGTAAAAACAAGGCTTTTCTACAGAAATCCGGAAAAATATATACAAATATGTTCATGTCACAGAAGAACATTTCAATATATTGTTTTCTTAGTGGCAAGATTAATTTTTTTGTTTCCCCTTTTTAATGTACAGAATTACTTTCATTATGATATTACATTAATTGTTTTCAATTGTACTTAATCAAAGTTCTCCTTAATGTGGCTCAAGAAGACATTCCTCTGGAGGTTTTTCCACACCCAAAGCAGTCCATCTAAAAATAATGTAAACAGCTCTTTTCTACTGGCCCAACAGGGAAAAGATAAAAAGTCTTATTTCTCCCCATAACAGTCTGAGGAAAAATAATCCTCCTGTATCTCTATTTCTAGATCAAGAGTACAGCATTGTTCTAGCATTTAATTTTTAAAAGGTATTCCTTTGGCTCGGCGCCTATGGCTCAAAGGGCTAACGTGCCAGCCATGTACACCTGAGCTGGCGGGTTCGAATCCATCCCCAGTCCGCCAAACAACAATGACAGCTGCAACCAAAAAATGGCCGGGCGTTGTGGCGGGCACCTGTAGTCCCAGCTATTTGGGAGGCAGAGGCAGGAGACTCACTTGAGCCCAGGAATTGGAGGTTGCTGTGAGTTGTGATGCCACAGCACTCTACCCAGGGTGACAGCTTGAGGCTCTGTCTCAAAAAAAATAAAAATAAAAAGTATTCCTTTTATCAAATAATGACTAAGCAAGCCTCCTAATAAAAGGATCAATTTTCTCAAGACATAGGATGTTGGGTTCCTTTTTAAATTGTCACTACCTATTTAACTCAATTCCCACTTTTCCCAACTGGACAGAATAAAACCTACACTTGATCACTTGCCTTTGCCATCAATTGTCTGTATCTTTCATCACAAGACTTGCCTCATACAGTTACCTAATTATATTCTACTTCGATCTTTTCAAGCTCAGTACCTACCACAATAAAAAGTTACAGCTCAAACTAATTTAAGTTGTTAAGAGCAAGTGCATTAGCAATGATAGGCTACCCTGGGTTGGCTGTCTTATGTTGTTCATTTTCCCACAGTCCCTCAATATCCTTCCCAGGGAGAGAAATCATCATATCTGTGGTAAGATTGCATTTTTCTCACTCCATGATATAAGTATTATTCTCACTCTCAGAAATATAAGCATAGGCAAAAGACAGAACTGACCCTACAAGATTCAGTGAACATTTCCTTAATGTCAGACAAAGCAAAGTGAGCTATAAGTACTGCCTCACTAGTAATATGCATAGGTCTTATTTAAGTAGTTTTTCTTAATGAAATGATTTAGAAATACAATTTAAAAAGTTCAATTGAACTCCTGTTCCTTTCCAAGATATAGTATTTTCAACACAAATGGGGATATTACAGTGTAGTACTAAAATCCTATCATTTTCTCGCTACTTATACTTATTTTGAATGTCCAAAATCCATACTCGGTAATAGCTTTGAAAAGGGACAATGTCAAGTATCCTGAAAATTTAATATTAACAAAAAGATTGTTTCAAGTCACCAAAAGTAGCTATAAAATTACGGCAATCTTAAACATCTCTATGAAGTCATACTTTTTTTTATTGTGGTTAAGATATTAAATTTACCACGTTAATAATTTTTAACTTCAGCAGCATTCAGTATATTAACATATTTTGCAACCATCACCACTATTCATTTCCAGAGTGTTTTTGTCTTCCCAAACTGAAATCCTATATAGCATAAATAACTCCTCATATGCATCGTTTTAAAAATAGAGAAACTTGAATAAACTCATTTTCCTAAAAAGCTTCCAGTCACCCCAGAAGCAAGCAACTCCAAAAGTCAGTACTCTTACCTTCTTAGAAGCCTCAGGGTGCAGGATTTGCCTGACATGAAGCTGCCCATCAGTACAGAGACAGAACGAAGTGCCCACCCCAATATTCAGTTCATTGCTCACTGACTGGTTAAACTGAAAGAACAACAGACACACAGGGATGCAACTGCTGCAGGATTTACAAACTCTGCAAAGTGACCCCATTTGGTGATAACCAGAGGAAACCGGTAAGGGCCCAGAACAGGGACAAGGGTGCTAGGGCAACATTCGAAAGATCAACTAGATTCCTTCAGGTAGGGAAGCTTTCCACCCAATCCTTCGTTTATGCTCAGAAGCTAGTCAAAGCCTTTCCATCTCTCCCCCGACTCCATCCTGCCTGTCAATTTTTATGATAAATTCATTCCAGACTGAAGTCAGAGGTCTCATTTCATCAGCAAAGTTGCCTTCATATTACATCATACCCTGGTGTTAACTTTTTTTATGTATGTATGTGCCAGGCTTAAGAAAAATATCAGTTTCTAATAAACAAATGCGGGTAATGGGTATGCAGACCTCTGCAAAGTCCAGTAACACTTAGCTCCCCCCTACATCCCAGAAATAAGTTTCTCCTGTAATTCAAATCTCGTGTGCTAGGGCAGAGGCTGTGAGATCGCAGGCTATACATCTGTTCACAAGTGTTTAGCGCCCCACCCTATCCGTGACACGGCACCAGTCAGCACACTGGTTTTTAGGTCACCTCATCCCAACAATGGGATTCCATCCGCTCCGCGGTGACCCAACGAACATCCCTACGAGGACCTACAAACCTTTCCTGGCGCTGAGACCAAGGCTACTATATAAGTAATGATAGAAACGGCCTTACTTCGGGAATTTAAAAGCCTAAAACAAGGCAGGTACTTTCAGGTTCTGATCTAAACTGTGTGGGTTCCTGGCACACCGCGTCCACGTCTACACCACAGCGCCCCCTGCCCCAAGCTGTAGACCCAAAGCCCTGAACCGGACCCGGCGTGTGGAGTCGGAATCTGGAGATCTCGGCGTTAAGATTCAAACTCCGCTCGTCTTTCGGGTCATAAAATGCGGCTTATTCTCAGGAGCTACTCAGAAAGCAACTCGAAAACCAGCCAATTTCACCCTAAGACCCTGGAAGTTGGGAGGCGAAGAGGAGCAGCCACCCCTCCCAAATGGTCCACTCCGACCCCCAAACCCGGCTCCCTCCCACGCGGCCAGGCGTCGCCACTCAGCCCCGGGAACACGCGTGGACTGCCCCGAGAAGGCGTGGGGCCTGGTGAGGTTGGGCCAAGTTGGGAGTGGGCGGCGTGGCTCAGGGCTGTCACCTGTCGGAGGGCTTGGTCCAGCTGCGACGCCGAGGACAGGCTTTCGGCGTCTATTTTCGTTTCTTCTTTGCAGTCTTCCGTCAGTTCCAACTGATCCGGTCTAACTAGTACTTCGTGCAACTGTCCCACCTCCGAGGAGAGAGAAGCAGGGGTCAGTTTCCCCCTCTCAACTCGGGAGCCTCTTTCTTCACCCTCCTCCCTGGCTCCCCTGCTGCGCGGCCGGCAGGTCTAGCCGCATAATCAAAGCTCACTAGTCGCCGGCGATTCCGGTAGTCGAGTGGTCTGCTGGCGTCCCTGCCCCCTCCGCCCCACCCCCACCCGGATCAGGTCGGAAAACCCCGGAACGAGACCCCACGGCCTCGGGAACCCCACCTCGTCTCGTCAGGGCGCCCCACCACCACCTGCAACTAACCCGGCTAGACGACGCCGGCCTCCCCACCTGAGCCAGGTTTTGGAGGGCTGAAATGGCTCCAAGGAGGTTGGCCAACAAGTTTGGTTTTACTCTGGATTCTCTAGGCCTCAGGTCCAGTCTCACAAGTGGGCAAACAAGAACACCTGTTTATCCACCTCCCCCACCAGCACCACCAACAAACTTCTACAACAAACTTCTTGCCTTACTCTTTGCATTTAGACAAAAACACGGAAAAAATACCTTCTTGTTGGCTAGATCCACGACTTTCCACAATAGCAGGATCAGCTCCTTCTCATCCGAGCCCAGCTTGGCCCCGGAGGCCCCAGCAGTGATCCCAAAAAGCACCACCAAGTAATCCGGAGAGGCCGTCATGACGATAGGTGGGGAGGGGGAAGAAGGGGGGTCGGGAGGCGGTGAGGTGGGGTGGAATTGAAACGAGAAAACTGTGCCGAAACCTCTTCTGAGAAAGGAA